>SZWC01036185.1:0-16146 GCA_023375785.1 Penium margaritaceum | reverse complement strand
TCCATTTTTTGAGTATGAAATTCTTTGAGTAGATGACCCAGCTCATCGTCACTGATCTTGTGATATCGTCGCTTCAGGGCTCTCCATGCAGTTCTCGGACAGAGGTCCGCATTGTTGTCTCGAATGACAAACTTTAGCCGCTCTTCGAGTTGCATAGTCAGGATTGCAAACGCTTGATCACATTGTCTTTTGTGATTGTTCTTCTCTTCGGTGGAGGCGTTAACGTCCACGACGTCTGTAGGTGGGTCGGTGACCACTCCCCATAGTCCCTTGTTCATGAATACCATTTTCATGTTGAATGCAAAAGATTGGTAGTCCTCGCCATTGAAGATTGATATCTTGAAATGATCATGATGGCTGCTTCCTGTGAGTAACGCCATGGTGATGACTGCTCCTGGTAAAGGCACCTCCTGCTCTGATACCAAATGTGAAAATTAGTGCTTCTCCTGGATCATAGATGTCTCAGGAAATACAACAGATCAAACAATAATGACTCGAATCCACGGTGTTGTACACACTGCAACTGTACGTTGCAAATCATCTCTTTCTGTTACACACTGACGATTCAAGAGGTTACACTGAAGTCAGAGATACACGGCTCGTCTCTTAGGCTTTCCAACGATATGCTATACTTGAAAAATGGTGCACTATAGACGAAGCAATCTACAAATGAAACTACTACCTATTTGTACTTAGTCTAGTGACTAGGAAATACAAAGAGCAAGCCGAATGCATGAGCTTGGTCTGACCGGTCTGCTTGTGTCTTCCTTGAGCGTCCCGGACGCCGGTCGGTGTCCCCAGTCACCGAGCGACCGAGGTTGGCGGATGCCCAGCGCCCTCGGTGCGATCCAAGGACGAGATCGTCCGGATCTGCGGCAGGTCCTCTTCTTCCGTCGATCTTCTCGCTCATCGGGTGAAGAGGAGCTCGTGCTCGCACTCTCCATCCCGCGACGGCTGCGATCGCTCCATTGTCTACGCGATACTCTCCCACCCATCGATCTCTTCTTTATAAAGATCCTACAGCTCTGTTCTCTCGATCTGATGCTTCTGTTGCAGCCCGTCCGTCTGTTTCGATCTTCGGTCCGTGTTTCCACTGCTCCACCAGAAGCCACGGCAGCACCCATTGTATCGAGAGGAGCTCACGCTCGCACTCTCGTCCTAGCACTCGGTCCTCACTGAGGCCATGACCTGTACTTTTGCAAATTACGCCAGAACGTAAGGTGGCCGTCCGTAGTATCCTATCAAATCAATAGGAGGCTGCGGCAGGCCCTCGTACTGGGTTAGACTCCCGGACGACGGTGACTGACCTCGCCATCGGCAGAGCAGAGTCCAGTAGAGTAAAGTCCGGTAGGATAGGCAGAGGGGTGGGGGAGAGAGTGGCGACCTCTCCCTCAGCCCTCTTGCTTTTTGTATCCCAAGTGCCTATGCCGAGCACAAAGTAGGACACTTGTGAGAGAGTGACATAAACTATGTCACTTTTCTTCTTTTGCTCATATCTCCAAATCGAGCCATCCAAATGGGCTGAAATTTGGACGGTGGATGGTTGACGAGGAGATCTGTCCATCGGTGCCACCTGATCAGGAATCGGCCTTGTGGTGATGAAGATCCTGATTTTCCAACACAAGTAGTACTACATCTCCCTCCTCTGCTTCTGCCGATGAGGCTGCTGTATCTGCAACATCAGATTGTGAAAGCTAGCAATTCTCCAGGATCATAGGTGTCTCAGGAGATACAACAAATCAAATAACTGTGACTAGAATCCACTGTGTTGTACACACTGCAACTGTACGTTACAAAGAATCTCTTTCTATTACACACTGACGATTCAAGAGGCCACACAAAGGTCAGAGGTACACGGCTTGTCTCTTGAGCTTTCCAACAATATACTAAACTTGAAAAATGGCGCAGTAAAGACGAAGCAATCTACAAATGAAACTACTATCTATTTGTACTAGTCTAGCAACTAAGAAATACAAAGGGCAAGCAGAATGCACGAGCTTGGTCTGTCCGGTCCGCTTGTGTCCTCCTTGAGCGTCCCGGACGCCGGTCAGTGTCCCCAGTCACCGAGCGACCGAGGTTGGCGGACGCCTAACGCCCTCAGTGCGATCCACGGACGAGATCGTCCGGATCTACGGCAGGTCCTCTGCTTCCGTCGATCTTCTCACTCGTCGGGTGAAGAGGAACTCGTGCTCGCACTCTTGATCCCGCGACGGCTGCGATCGCTCCATTGACTACGCGATGCTCTCCCATCCATCGATCCCTTGTTTATAAGGATCCCGTAGCTCTGTTCTCTTGATCCAATGCCTCGGTCGCAGCCCGTCCATCTGCTCTGATCTTCGGTCCGTGTTTCCGCTGCTCCACCAGAAGCCACGTCAGAGCCCATCGTATCACGCTCGTACTCTCGTACTTGCACTCGGTCCTTACCGTGGGCATGTCTTGTACTTCCGCAAATTACGCCAGAACTTGAGGTGGCTGTCCACAGTATTCTATCAAATCAATAAGAGGCTGCCGCAGGCCCTCGCACCGGGTTAGACTCTCGGACGACGGTATCTGACCCCGCCATTGACAGAGCAGAGTCCAGTAGAGTAGAGTTCGGTAGGGTAGGTAGAGGGGTGGGGAGAGGGTGACGACCTCTCACCCAGCCCTCTTTGCCTTTTATATCCCAAGTGCCCATGCCGAGCACAAAGTAGGACACTTGTGAGATGGTGACATAATCTATGTCACTTTTCTCCTTTTGCTCATATCTCCAGATCGAGCCATCCGAATTGGCTGAAATTTGGAAAGTGGATGGCTGACGAGGAGATCTGTCCATCGGTCCCACTGGATCAGGAATCAGCCTTGTGGTGATGAAGATCCTGATTTTCCAAAATTCCCCCCCTTGAATGCCAAGGCCGAAAAGGGGTGGTATGCAAGCGGAAAAGCAGGCAGCGAAGAAGAGAAGGCGAGGCAGGGGCACGCACGTCCAGAAATGCGCAGCGACGGTAGAGTGGAAAACTTCCCCCCCGGGCGGTACAAGTCGATGCCGAACAAAATGGCAGAACAGGAGGCACCCGGTGGACCCTTGGTGGACCTAACTTGGGCCAATGCCTAGGCAGAGCCGTACGGCATATAGGAGGGGTACCAGCAGGGAGCCTCTTGCCTGGACACATGTGGAATCGAGATCCCACACATGGCCGGGACCCGTGGTGGGCCGACAACGGCAGCCCACCATCAGTTTCTTAACTGTTCAAAACGAGCGGCGAGATTAAGAATGGAATAATAATGCGAAAACAGAACACGCGGCCCCCAGGGCACCCGGAGTGTGGCGGGTAGCGGGGAGCAAGCCGCACCCTGCAGTTGTCGGGATGCGAGGAGCGAGCCGCGAGACAGCGGGGGGAGCGAACAGGACAGAGGAGAGAGGGATAGAAGCGATTTGCGAAAGAGCGGAGAGAGGCGCAGGCACCACGCACGGCCACCGGGTCCAATACCTCATATGGGGGAACCCGGGAGGCCATGCGGGGAGCGCAAGAGATGGCAGAGCGAGGAGGAGAGGGGCGTGGCGGCCAACCGCAACTTGCGTCCGTGCCAACGCCTCATGTGGGGGGCACAGGAACGGGAGGGGAGAGCGGCATTGTCGTCGGTCATCTTCGTCCATCCCAATGCCTCATGCGGGGGGGACAAAAGAAGAGGACCCAGAGGATGTAGGAGCAGGGAGAGAGAGCAAGCCGAGGCGAGCACAGAGTGCAGCATGACGGTCGGCAGAAAGCGGCTTGGTGAAGATGTCAGCGGACTGCTGCTCGGTAGGAATATAGAGCATGCGAAACTCACCGTCGGCAACTGCGTCGCGGACGTAGTGATACTGCCGGCGAACGTGTTTGGTGCGATCATGGAGAACGGGATCCTAGGAGAGAGCAATGGCGCCCTCGTTGTCGCAGTTGATGGTGGTTTGTGCGAGTTGGTCGAAGCCGAGTTCAGAAAGAAGCATGCGAAGCCAGATGGCTTCACGAGTGCCTTCACTCTCAGCGATGTATTTGGCTTCAGTGGAAGAAAGAGCCACCACGGATTGCTTCTTGGAGCGCCAACTGACAGGGCCTCCATTGAGGAGGAAGACGTAGCCAGACGTCGATCGACTGGTGGCTTGATCACCGGAGAGGTCCGCGTCGCAGAATCCATGAAGAATATTGTCACCGGTGGAAGAGTACCGAATTCCGAGGTCGGCGGTGGAGCGCAAGTAGCGAACGCTGCGTTTGGCCACAACGATGTGAGCTGCGGTGGTGTTCTGGTAGCCTTGGCTGAGGATGCCGACAGAATAGGAAAGATCAGGACGGGTGGCAACAGAGGCATACATCAGGGAGCCCACCATGCTGGGAAAAACTTTGGCGTCGGCGGGGGCGAGGAGATCCGCTGGAGTGGGGACTTTGGTGAGGCCATGTTGGGGTGGCAAGGGTGTAGCCATAGGGTTGGCGTCACCGAGTTGAAATTTATCAGCAACACGTTGTGCATACGTGGCTTGATTGAGAACGATGTGACTGTTCCACTGGTGATGCACTTGAATGCCGAGGTAATGTGTCAAGGGACCCATGTCGCTCATCTCAAAACGCCGAGACAGCTGATCTTTGAAAGCTGAGATGGTGTCCAGCGTGGGACCAAACAGGATGAGGTCATCGACATAGAGGATGATGCCAATGGTGTTGGATCCGGAGCGATAGTAGATCGAGTGGTCAGAATGGAGACGGGTGAGATTTTGCCCAAACAAGAACTCATGAATCTTGAGATTCCATTGGCGTGGGGCCTGCTTGAGTCCATAAAGGGAGCGCTTGAGACGACAGACGAGATGAGCCTTGTCAGGTTCCACAAAGCCCTCGGGTTCTGTCATGTAGATGGTCTCATTCAGGTCTCCATTGAGAAAGGCGCATTTGACATCCATCTGATGCGGGATCCAACCGTTAGCAGCAGCAAAAGACAGAATGACACGGATGGAGGAATACTTGGCCACTGGAGCGAAGGTGTCACTATAGTTGAGACCGAGAACTTGACTGTAACCGCGGGCCACGAGGCGAGCTTTGTATCGGTCAGGTTCAACAGCACTGTTCAGTTTTCTCCTAAACACCCACTTCCACATGACGACAGGTTGCTCCGGTGGCTGTGGGACAAGATCCCATGTACCTTCTTTTTGAAGCTGATCAAATTCCTCTTGGCTGGCTTGACGCCAAAGAGCTGCATCAGGTCGACGCATGGCGTCCTTGTAGCTGATGGGATCGACGACTTGAGTGACGAGAGCACTGTCATCTTTATTATCTGATGTGTGGAGCATGGCGTGTTGAAAGTACGTAGGAGCAGTGCGGTTGCGGGCGGAGCGACGAAGACCAAGAATGGCTTCAGACAGCGGCGGAGCATCCGGCGCTGATGAAGAAAGGGATTCTCCAGTGGTGTGTTCATGAGGATGCACTGGAGGAAGCACATCAGCATGTTCATCGACGAGAGGATCAACGTTGAACTTCTGAATGGGCTCGGGAGTCGTGTCCATAGGTATGGTGACAATGGGTGAAATAGGAAGAATCCTTGTGTTGAGGAATGTGGTTTCATCAAAGATGGGTTGTCATGCACGGGCTACGGTTTGCGTAGCAGGGTCCCAGACTCTGTAGATGTCGTTGTTGTCTTCATATCCAAGAAGGATACAGGCTTTAGACCAAGGCTCCAGCTTGGAGCGCAGTTCCGGGCGTAGCCAGACGTGAGCGGTATAGCTGAAGATGCGAATGTGTTGCAGATGAGATTTCGTACCGGTCCATGCTTCATATGGAGTATGATTGGCATTGGGAAGTTTGACTGTGGGCAGTCGGTTGGTAATATAGGCTGCAGTGGAGGGAGCCTCCCCCCAAAAGATGGATGGTAGTGCAGCTGTGTGTAGCATCATCCGAGCGTGCTCCAGAAGAGTCTGATTCATGCGCTCTGCTTTCCGGTTTTGTTGAGGCGTGTAGGGAACAGCGTGTTGGTGTTGGATACCTTTCTGCTGGAAGAAGGAGTTGAGTGAGTGAAAAATGAACTCACCTCCATTATCGGTTCTGATTTTCTTCACGGTGAGGTTGGTTTCGTTTTCAATCTGCCGCATCCAGGTCTTGATGATATCGGCGACTTCATTTTTGTAACGGAGAAACTTGACCCAAACGAAATGGCTGTAGTCATCGATGATGACCAGGAAGTAGTGCTTGTTGGACAGGGAACCTTCCTTGATGTAGAAGAGGTCCATGTGAAGTAGTTCCATTTTTTGTATTATTGATGTAGTTGGATGAGCCTTGAATGGTTTTTGATATTGTTTGCCTGTCAGATAGCCGCTGCATGGTTTGGTGTCCGATGGCTTTGTTAGTCCGTATGGGATATCATGAACACATTGTTGTTGTGCCATATTGTGTAGAGTGGCATAGCTGATGTGGGCAAGCCGGCGATGCCATAAGTCAGCTGTGGAAGTAGCCGAGGTGGGATGACGGCAGTCCGAAGAAACAGCTGCCATAAATGCGACTTCTGGTTCATTTGTCAGTATAGCTGATGGTACCTCCTCTGAGTCGAGAATTGTCAGGTGACCAGTGCGAGTAGCAACGGCTGCTAGATTCCCTTTATTGTCCAGAATTTTGCAGTTCTTGTCCAAATCAAAGACCACTTTGAAGCCGTTGTCGTTGATGCGTCCAACAGATAGGAGATTAGCCGCAAGTTCAGGGACGAACTCCGCGAGGTTGTGCATACTGGGAGTAGGTGGTGAACCACTCCTTACGACAGGTCATATGCTTGGTGCATCCCGAGTCAATAATCCAGGCAAGGACTCCCGTAGCGAGTAGATAAGCACAGTCGACGGAGCACATTGCCAGTTCTTCGAGGATGGGTTTTTCATGATTGATTGAGAAATCAGAATTTGCTCCGCTTGAGTCTGAAGGGTGTTGTTCGAAGTCGTTCGCTTCGGCTGTGAAGAAATTTAGCTTGGGAATAGAGTCACTGTCCGACTTTTGCTGCGTGTCAGCGGATTTGTGACCTGTAAGACCTGAGATAAGATAAAAAAGTCAGCCAACAGTATTGAGAAAGCTGAGAGAAAGGCTGATGGTGTCTCATCAGTGAGAAGAGCATTCGGAGTATTGCGCGTTGGCGCATTGAATCGCGGTCGTTGCTCTGGACGAGTCGGGCAGTCAAGTTGGATATGTCCCTTTTTGTTGCATCGCCAACAGATGAACAAAAGGCCTGGGAGCTTGTTGAGGATATCTAGGTTGAGGTTGATAGGTGGCTTGAGTGCCTTGGTTAGTGCTGGGATGAGCGTTCCCATAGGTCTCCTATTTCTTTGTTCGTCGATCTGATCGTCTTTGATATTTTGCATAAAGTCAGACTTCACCACCGTTTTCTTTGATGTAGGCATCTTCGTCGAGCATGAGAGCCTGTGTTGCCTTCTCAATGGTCAGCACATGTGGCTTGGCTGCTGCTGCCGCTGCGGCCGCTGTTGGTCCTGCTGCTGCTTGTACTGCTGCTGCTGCTTCTAGGATAGCGTTCCCAATGGCATCTAGAGCGCTCTTAACAGCGGACCCAATGAGTGCAATTTTTTTATCATCTTCCTGTCTATCGTTGTTGAATGTTTGAAGGCGCTTCACTGTGTGTTGAAAACGTGTAGGAAGGCTTTGAAACAAGGTCTGAACAAGCACTCTTTCAGAGATGACTTCACCTAAGGCTGTGATGCGACTGGAAAGGTCTTTGAAATGGCTGATATGATCCTCGAGCCGAGTGTATTCCTCCATTTTTTCAGTATGAAACTCTTTGAGTAGATGGCCTAGCTCATTGTCGCTGATCTTGTGATAACGTCGCTTGAGAGCTCGCCATGCAGTTCTTGGACAGAGGTCCGCATTGTCATCACAAATGAGAAACTTGAGCCGCTCTTCCAGTTGTATAGCCAGGATTGCAAACGCTTGGTCGCATCGTATTCTGTGACTGATTTTCTCCTCGGTGGAGGCGTTAGCATCCACGACATCTCTAGGTGGGTCGGTGACCACTCCGCATAGTCCCTTGTTCATGGATACCATTTTCATGTTAAACGCAAAGGATTGGTAGTCGTCGCCATTGAAGATTGGTATCTTGAAATGATCATGATGGCTGCTTCCAAGGAATAACGCCATGGTGATGACTGCTCCTGGTAAAGGCACCTCCTGCTCTGATACCAAATGTGAAAGTAAGCACTTCTTCAGGATCATAGGTGTCTCAGGAGATACAACAAATCAAACAACTGTGACTGGAATCCACTATGTTGTACATACTGCAACTATACGCTAGAAAGAATATATTTCTGTTACACACTGACGACTCAAGAGGCCACACAGAGGTCAGAGGTACACGGCTCGTCTCTTGAGCTTTCCAACAATATGCTACACTTTAAAAATGGTGCAGTACAGACGAAGCAATCTACAAATGAAACTACTACCTATTTGTACTAGTCTAGCGACTAGGAAATATAAAGGGCAAGCAGAATGCACGAGCTTGGTCTGTCCGGTCCGCTTGTATCCTCCTTGAGCGTCCTGGACGCCAATCGGTGTCCCCAGTCACCGAGCGACCGAGGTTGGCGGATCCCCAGCGCCCTCGGTGCAATCCACGGACGAGATCGTCCGGATCTACGGCAGGTCTTGTGCTTCCGTCGATGTTCTCACTCGTCGGGTGAAGAGGAGCTCGTGCTCGCACTCTCGATCCCGCGACGGTTGCGATCGCTCCATTGTTTACGCGATGCTCTCCCATCCATCGATCCCTTGTTTATAAGGATCCCGTAGCTCTGTTCTCTCGATCCAATGCCAGTTGCAGCCTGTCCATCTGCTCCGATCTTCGGTCCGTGTTTCCGCTGCTCCACCAGAAGCCACGTCGGCGTCCATCGTATCATGCTCGTACTCTCGTACTTGCACTCGGTCCTTACCTTGGCCATGTCCTGTACTTCCGCAAATTATGCCAGAACTTGAGGTGGCTCTCCACAGTATTCTATCAAATCAATAAGAGGCTGCGGCAGGCCCTCGTACCGGGTTAGACTCTAAGACGATGGTATCTGACCCCGCCATTGACAGAGCAGAGTCCAGTAGAGTAGAGTCTGGTAGGGTAGGCAGAGGGGTGGGGGAGAGGGTGACGACCTCTCCCCCAGCCCTCTTTGCCTTTTGTATCCCAAGTGCCCATGCCGAGCACAAAGTAGGACACTTGTGAGATAGTGACATAATCTATGTCACTTTTCTGCTTTTGCTCATATCTCCAGATCGAGCCATCCAAATTGGCTGAAATTTGGACAGTAGATGGCTGACGAGAAGATGTGTCCATCGGTCCCATTTGATCAGGAATCCGCCTTCTGGTGATGAAGATCCTGATTTTCCAATACAGACATGGGAGAGTAGAGTGATTCTCCTACTGTCACAGTAGAGGAAAGATCGGGAGAAACTGGGTCAGGAAGAATTTCTTCTCCCACTGTCTCGTAAGCTGCTGGTTCTGCTGCCTCTTCACACACGATGTTGGTGCCGATGACGTTGCTCTCGTTGAAGACATCCCTGAGATGATGACGTGACCTGTATCCCTCTCGTACGGGTGATTCGCCTTGCTTGCCACGTCGTAGCCAATCATCAACATCTACGCACTCTTCGCGTCCAACTTTAACCGCTTCTCCTTTGGCACGTGCATGTACACCAAGCTGCCAAACGCGCGAAGATGACCCACGCTCGGCTTCTTGTCGAACCAAGCCTCGTACGGCGTCATCTGCTCCAGGGCCTTGGTTGGATTGCGGTTCTTGATGTAGACCGCAGTGCTCACGGCTTCAGCCCAGAAGTCGTAGGTATACGGGGCCGCGTGCAGCATGGAGCGCGCGGACTCCACAACGGTACGGTTGGCGCGTTCTGCTACCCTGTTCTATTGCGGCGAGTACGGCGCGGTACGGTGCGCCTTGATGTCAGCTGCTGCGAGGTAGTCCTAGAATTCCTTGCTTAGGTATTCTCCACCGCGATCGCTGCGGAGCGCCTTGATTTTCTTGCCGATCTGGTTCTCCACCATGACCTTGAATTCCTTGAACCTGTGAAAGCACTGGTCCTTGGAGGAAAGGAAATACACAGCAGTGTAACGGCTGAAATCATCAATGAAGGTGAGAAAATACCTACAGCCTCCAAAGCTCTGGGTCTGCATCGGTCCGCACAAGTCCGTGTGGACCAGCTCCAATACCTCTTTTTGCACGCTCCCCTGCTTCAGAGAACGCCTCACGATGCTGCTTCCCCTCTAAACAGCCGATACATAACTGCTGCTCAAAGTTAGAGATGGTAGGTAGGTCATGCACCATCTGCTTTGCTTGAAGCTGCTGCAAGGCGCGCATGCCGATGAGGCCGTAGCGCGCATGCCAGATCTCGCCATCTGTCGCTTGCACCACTGCTGCAAGATTCTACTCACGCGAGATCTTGGTCGCCCCCAGCAGGCGGTACATGTCGCCCTCCTTCACCGACTTGGCCAACTCCTCTCATGTTTCCTTGTTGAGGATGTAGCCATAATCATCCTTAAAAACAACGCGTAGTCCTGTGTTGGTGAGAGAGGAAACTGAGAGAAGGTTGAACGCAGCATCAGGTACATACAGCACGCAATGGAAAACTCCCACTTCAATGTCACGCGGGGTCTCCAACCACATCTCCAGAATCCCAATCCCCTCAGCATATACCACCCAATCATCACCCAAAGCAATCGGACAGGGGGGAATGGAGAGCAGCTGCGTGAACCACTCCTTGTGGTGCATCAGACTCTTGGTACACCCGGAGTCCTTGTACCACGCCAGATCCACCTTTTCCTTCTGCGACATGTCAGAGTTTGCCATGAAGAAGCGGTCCCGCGGCTCCTTGGCAACGTTCATGTTGCCAAAATGGCGCACGCCAGTCTGGTTCTGCTGCTGCTGCTGCTGCTGGCGTTGCTGTGACTACTGCTGCTGTTGTTGTGGAGATTGCAACTTTTGCTGCTGCTGCTGTTGCTGCTCCTTCTGGTCCCCCTTGAACTTGAAGCACTCTTTCTTTCTGGCAATAGTGGCACTTGCCCTTCTTCTTGCCTTTCTGCTGCCCGAACTGCTGCTACTGCTCGTTGCGTGAGCCCATGGCCATGAAAGCTGCTTCACTACTGCTACTGCCATTACGCTTTGCTACATTGCGACGCAATTCCACCTGCACCTGGTGTGTGCAGATGAAGTCGAGGTCGAGAGTTGGCTGGCATTCCAGCGTCTCTCGCACCGTGTCGTAGCTGGTTGGGAGTTCCCTCAGCAAGAGGAGGATGAAACGCGTCTCTTCCACAGGATTGCCGCCCGCTCTCAGCGACTTCGCCAGGTCCTTTGCCCTGTCCAGATACGCCTCCATCCCTTCACCACCATGCATTGTCAACGCCATCATCTTTTCCTCCAAAAGCATGAGGAATGCAAGATCCTTGCTCTCATACTTCTTGCACAACGTGTCCCACCCCTCCTTTGCAGTAGCCTTGTCACTCACGTACTGAAGATGCGGGTTGGACATAGATAAAACAAGCAACTTGTAGGCCTGCCTGTCCTTTTTCTTCCACTCCTCGTACGTCGCTGGTATAGCTGCATAAGAACCCGCATCAGCTGCACCCTTTTGCGGCGACTTCCCTACCACCACCTGCGCTGCGCTGATGCCTTTTGCCTGTGGAACTAGAGCCGGCTCGTCGCCGCTCACCACCTCCCACAAGCCCCTCTCCTCCAGCCTCTCCAAAGGCCAGGCTGCTGTCACAAAGCCAGCTGCTGCCATTTTCAGCCTTGGTGATGCTCAGCGCTGCCCTTGGATGGCGACGCTACCCTTGCTTCTGCTGCTGCTTCTCCCAGAAATCTGTCTGACAGAAAATGGAGTGTAGGTGCCAGCAGGCTTGGAATTTTGAAAAACTGAGCCCACCACTGGAGAATTGAGCTCAAAACTTTTCAGATTGACCCATAAAACAGGGTCATCAACAGGGGATTTCAAAAGATATGCCCTCTTGAAAACAGGGTATACTTCTGCTCCTACTCCAACTCAGACCAGACAGATTGTAAACAGCGTTTCTCCCAAACGTATAAATGGGATGCAAATATTTTTGACTCAATGGAAAGCTTAGGAAAAATACTACAATTCGCATGTGCCACTTTTGAAATTTGACAAAGAAACAAGAGAGTTATGGTCATCACAAGGCGACAGTCTTACTCATAGAGAAGAGTGTATCGGTGGCCGACCTCGTTTTGAGCATAACTCTCAATCCGACTGTTGGATTTTTCCGATCTTGGACTCGTTGGAAAGCTTGTCTCTTGAACTTAAAGATCCTGTGGTTAATCGTCAAGTCTGGTAAAGGTTAAACCCCAACCCGTCAATCTCAAAGTGCCTGCCTGTGCTGGCTGGAAGTGGCAGAACTTGGCTCTGATACCAAATGTTGGAACTTGAGGAGAGAGGGAGCCTTCGAGCAGCGAGCATGTGTGATTGGAAGGGCATCACTTGTTCTGACGAATGGTTGTTCAATCATTCAAAATGATGGAGTACATATAGAGCTAGAGCTTGGGCAAGTCAGGCCTCTCAAAAGCCACACCATTTAGCCATGGAGGCTAAGGCTCACACACTAGAGCCCATAATCTCACACAAAGGAGGAAATCAGTTTAGAAATCAGGCTGACCACTCACACACGACCTAGAGAGCTAGAGAATGCTCTCATGGCTCACTCCTAGTGGTCACATAACCCACAAACCCATGAAGAATCGCCATGTGTCCATGGCTAGCACACAAGGATCTCACCTCACCTAAAAAGTAAGGAGAGGTACCTTTTTCCTAGTCAGCAGACTGTGACAAGGGAATCCTAAGACCAAGGACCTTTTTGGATATTTCTCCCATCAGGTCTTAACCCTTGACCTCTTGCCTTTTTCTTTTCTCAGGCTAAGGCATGGAGCCATCGCCTATGGTCACCCTGATATCGACGATCGATGACCCCGGAAACTACGAAAATTCATATCTCTTAATCCTACCGTTGGATCGGCCTCAAATCTGGGCCGTAGACATTTTGCCACCTGATCTTTCCAATGGTGAAGTTGGATTGACGATCGGAGCAGGCATCTGGTACTTTCCTGGAACTTGCTCCTGTGGACCTGAAAGTGAGCCAGATGGCTCTTTTCCCAACAATCTCCAGGGATGTCATTTTCAACGAAAGCAATGTCATCAAAAGAGGCACCAGAACGAGTAGCTATTCAAGCAGGAGTACATGGTTTGTGAGCTCCAGAAATAGAGCGAGGCCATACTGCAACTTGTACAACTTGAAAACTAGGTGTTCTTGGCCATCCATGACAAACCCTCTTGCTGTTCCATGTAGATTCCCTCCTCCAAGACACCGCTCAAGAATGTTGTTTTGAAATCCATGAGGTGAATCTCTAGCTCATCGCTGATGATATTGGTGCTTGTTCTTAGATGATGTTATCGCCCATGATGTTATTTTCATTAAAAACAACATTAATGGAGATGATTGTCACTCCGCACTTGGCCACAGTCTAGAGTAAACCGCGCCGGCAGGCAAACTCCTGACCACCCTTTGTATTTCAACCAAGGTAGAGATCACCTACGGAGTGGTATTTCCACACTGAAAAGTTCACTTAGCTTGTCCCAACCGTGGCCGGAGAGTGTTCCAAACTCTCATCCAACTGGCAATGCTACACACCAAAGTGTGTAATTGCATTTGTTCTTTATCCTCTTTCTTGGTGGCCAACAAGGGATTACTTTTCTCCCAAGTCTCAAGAGTAAGAGATGAAACATAAACACATGCAAATCACAGGCCTTATATAGTCTCTGGACAGTGCTCCCAGTGGCTCCTTGGAGGGGCCTCCCTCCAAGGCCACCCTAGATAGTGTCATCGGCTTTGATGACATGGCACCCTTGGTGACCGCCAAGTGGCGCTTGATCCACCTTGGACCTTAGAGGCTTCTAGGAAGCTTCCTTTGCCCTTTTTACTCACATAGAAAATTTTGGTCCTGGCGGGATTTGACTCCGGACCTCTCGCTTGCAAGACGGTGCCTTCACCCACTAGGCTGTAGGAAGTTGTCCTAAGGAGTATGCACCAGGTAGACTACCAAGAGTAGACCAAGGGGACTTACTCCACAAGGATGTGCAGTGCATGCCTTGTCTCTCTCAGCCTCTCTTGCACGTAGCTGAAAGAGTTGCGCTACAAGCGCAATTCATACCTCGTCTAAATCTTCCGCTGATTGGACCAGGGGAAAATACAGAACATAACAAACTCTCCCCTGCACTTGCGTCCATCTGCGGCTAGAGTCCTGTTGCGGCAATGGGCACAGCGATATCGGCCACTTGTGAAGTAGGCCGCCCGTTCAGTCTTCGTCTGCTGCACTCACCATCCCGATGCCGTGTGCCCCTGCCATGTGCAGGTCACTGTCCAGCGGCTTCGTCAGGATGTCTGCAAGCATCTACTTGGACGCGATGTACTGCAAATCCACCACTCCGTTGGCGACGAGGTTGCACGTCTAGTGATAGCGGATGTCGATATGCTTGGTTCGCCTAGAGAGGATATCCTTGAACGTGATGTCCATCACGCTCTGGTTATCGACGTGGACCACCGTGGCCTCCTTTTGTTGTGCAAGCAATACAGCGAGCAAGCTGCGTAGCCACTGCGTCTCCTTACACACCTCAGACAGTTCCACGTGCTCAGCTTCTGCAGTTGAGATGGAGACATAGTCTTGCTTGTGGCTGGCCCACGACACAACGCCGCCGTTCACAAGGCATACAAAGCCCGAGCTGGACTTGCTATCATCCACGTTACCTTCAAAATCTGTGTCGGTGTAGCACTTGAGGCGCAAAGGGTCTGTTCCTTGAAGATCGCCGTACTGTAGCTCCATGTTCCGTTTCTCATTGAGATAGCGCAAAATGCACTTCACGGCCTGCCAGTGGAGTGGCCCAGGGTTGGATACGAACCGACTGACTAGCCCCACAGCAAAGGAGATATCCGGCCGCGTGCCAACCATGGCATACATGATACTATCCACCGCAGACTGGTACGTCACATGCTGCATTTTGCGGTGCTCGGCATCCGTGCTGGGGGAGTGGGCAGAGGTGAGATTGTATTTTGTGGGAGAGGAGTGCTGAGGTGTTTAGCATCTTCCATGCCATAGCGCTGAAGCATCTCGGAGATGTACTTTGTCTGGTTGAGCTCGATGGTACCTGCAGTTTGGTTGCAATGTATGGCGATGTACAAGTAGTATGCGAGCTTGCCCATGTCCTTCATGTGAAACCGCCCATATAGCTTGTTCTTGAGGGCCTCGAGGACCTTCATGGAGGTGAAGGCCAGACTCAGGTCATCCACATACAGCGCTACCAGTAATAGCCTCTGGTCATCCACACGCACATACACACTGGGGTCGTTGTGGCAGTGCGAGATGCCAAGGTCATCCATGAAGCTGTCCATCTCCTTGTACCAGATCATTGGGGCCTGTTTGAGCACGTACAGCGCCTTGATGAATTGACAAACCTGCCCGGATTTTGCCTTGACATCCTTGGACACCTCCATTAGTATCTCCTTGTCAAGTTTCCCGTAGAGGAAGGCGATCTTAACATCCATCTGGTGAATTTCCATGTTACACGCCGCAACCAGAGCTAGCAAGGTGCGAATGGAGGGAAAAGACGCGACAGGACAGTAGGTCTCGTCATACTGAGACCCTACTCTTTGCAAGAATCCCTTCGCGATGAACCTTGCTTTGTACTTGTGGATGCTGTTGTCTTGCTTGCGTTTGACGCATAAAACCCACTTCACGCCCATCGCGTGTGCGTTTGGTGGTCTGTGGCCAAGACCTTTGGCACAGGCGCTTGGCCCACGCTGCCCACTCCACGTTGGAGACAATGGGCAAACATGAGCTGGTACGAGGCCTGGCCTTGGGGAAGGGAGAGGGTGCGGGGAAGGTGAAGAACGTATGTGAGGCCTACCTCATGGGCAAGGCTAAGAGGAAAGGGCGCAAGGGGAATAAGCATGGAAACTTGGTGAATGAACCTCTCGAGTTGGTCCACACCGACGTGTGCGGGCCGATGCGAACAGCCTCAGTCGGAGGCTGCAGGTATTTCCTCACCTTCACAGATGACAAAACGAGGAAGATCTGGACATACTTCATGAAGCAGAAGAGTGAGGTAAAGGAGCATCTGC
>SZWC01036184.1:0-10326 GCA_023375785.1 Penium margaritaceum | reverse complement strand
GTGTAAGTGCGTGTAAGTGCGTGTACGTTTGTGTAAGTGTATGTAGGTGCGTGTAAGTACGCGTAAGTACGTGTAAGTTTGTGTCAGTGCGTGTAAGTATGTGTAAGTGCGTGTAAGTGCATGTGATTGCGTGTAAGTGCATGTAAGTGCATGTAAATGCGTGTAAGTGCGTGTGAGTACATGTAAGTTTGTGTAAGCGCATGCAAGTACATGTAAGTGCATGTAAGTGAGTGTATGTGCGTATGCATTCGTAAAAGTGCGTGTAAGTGCGTGTAAGTGTGTATAAGTACGCGTAAGTACGTGTAAGTATGTGTAAGTGCATGTAAGTGTTTGTAAGTTTGTATAAGAACGTGTAAGTGCGTGTAAGTGCGTGTAAGTACGTATAAGTACGTGTAAGTGCGTATAAGTGCATAGAAGTGCTTGTAAGTGCGTGTAAGTGTGTGCAAGTACATACAAGTGCGTGTAAGTGTGTATAAGTATGTATAAGTGCGTATAAGTGCATGTAAGTGCGTGTAAGTTCATTTAAGTGTGTGTAAGTGCGTGTAAGTGCGTGTAAGTACTTGTACCTACGTGTAAGTTTGTGTACGTTTGTATAAGTGCGTGTAAGTACCTGTAAGTTTGTATAAGTGCGTATAAGTGCGTGGAAGTGCGTGTATGTGCGTGCAAGTGCGCGTAAGTTTGTGAAAGTACGTGTAAGTGCATGTAAGTGCATGTAAGTGCATATAAGTGTATGTAAGTGCATGTAAGTGTGTGCAAGTGCATGCAAGTATGTGTAAGTGTGTGTGAGTGCGTGTAAGTGCGTGTAAGTGTGTGTAAGTGTGTGTAAGTGCGTATAAGTATGTGTAAGTGTGTGTAAGTATGTGTAAGTACGTGTTAGTGCGTGTAATAGCGTGCAAATACGTTGAAGTGCGTGTAAGTGCATGAAAGCGCGTGTAAACTTGTGTAAGTGCGTGTAAGTGCATGTAAGCGCGTGTAAGTGCGTGTAAGTGCGTGTAAGTGCGTATACGTGCGTGTAAGTACGTGCCAGTGCGTGCCAGTGCGTGTAAGTTGGTGTAAGTGTGTATAAGTGCGTGTAAGTGCATGTAAGTGTGTATAAGTGCGTGTAAGTGCGTGTAAGTGTGTGTAAGTGTGTATAAGTGCGTGTAAGTGCATGTAAGTGCGTGTAAGTGTGTGTAAGTGTGTGTAAGTGTGTGTAAGATTGTGTATGTTTGTGTAAGTACGTGTAGGTGTGTATAAAATCGTGTAAGTGCTTGTGAGTTCGTGTCAGTGCGTGTCAGTGCGTGTAAGTATGTGTGAGTGCGTGTAAGTGTGTGTGAGTGCATGTAAATGCGTGTAAGTTTGTGTACGTGCATGTAAGTGCGTGTACATTCGTGTAAGTGCGTGTAAGCGTCTGTAAGTGCGTGTAAGTGCATGTAAGTGCGTGTAAGTGCGTGTAAGTGCGTGCAATCACTTGTACGTTCGTGCAAGTTTGTGTACGTTTGTGTAAGTGCGTGTAAGTTTGTGTCAGTGCATGTAAGTGCGTGTAAGTGCATGTAAGTGCGTGTAAGTGCGTGTAAGTGCGTGCAATCACTTGTACGTTCGTGCAAGTTTGTGTACGTTTGTGTAAGTGCGTGTAAGTTTGTGTCAGTGCATGTAAGTGCGTGTGAGTTTGTGCCAGTGCGTGTAAGTGCGTGTAAATGCGTATAAGTGCGTGTAAGTGCATGTAAGTGCGTGTAAGTACGTATAAGTATGTAAAAGTGCATGTGAGTGCGTGTATGTGTGTGTGAGTCCGTGTAAGTGTGTGTAAGTACATGTAAGTGCGTCTAAGTTCGTGTAAGTGTCTGTAAGTGCGTGTACGTTTGTGTAAGTGCGTGTAAGTGCGTATAAGTGCACTTAAGTACATGTAAGTTTGTGTCGGTGCGTATAAGTGCGTGTAAGTATGTGTAAGTACGTGTAATTACGTGTAAGTGCATGTAAGTGCATGTAAATGCGTATAACTGCGTGTGAGTAATAGTAAGTACGTGTAAGTGCGTGCAAGTGCGGGTAAGTGCGTGTAAGTACGTGTATGTACGTATACGTTCGTGCAAGTGCGTGTAAGTACATGTAAGTGTGTGTAAGTGGGTGTAACTACGTGTAAGTACGTGTAAATGCGTGTAAGTATGTGTAAGTGTGTGCAAGTGCATGTACGTACGTGTAAGTGTGTCTAAGTACCTGTAAGTGCGTGTAAGTACGTGTAAGTACGTGAAAGTGCATGTAAGTATGTTTAAGTGCGTGTACGTGCGTATATGTACATAGAAATGTGTGTACGTGCGTGTATGCGCGCGTAAGTATATGTAAGTGAGTGTAAGTGTGTGTACGTGTGTGCAAGTGCATACAAGTAGGTGTAAGTGAGTATAAGTACGTGTAAGGACGTGTAAGTGCGTGTAAGTACGTGTAAGTGCGTGTAGGTGCGTGTAGGTGCGTGTAAGTTTGTGTAAGTTTGTGTAAGTGTGTGTAAGTGTCTATAAGTTTGTGTAAGTGCGTGTAAGTACGTGTGTGTTTGTGTCAGTGTGTGTAAGTGCGTATAAGTGTCTATAAGTGCGTGTAAGTACGTGTAAGTGCATGTAAGTGCGTGTAAGTACATGTAAGTGTGTGTAAGTACGTGTTAGTGTGTGTAAGTGCGTGTGAGTGCATGTAACTACGTGTAAGTTTCTGTAAGTGTGTGTAAGTGCGTGTAGTTCTTGTAAGTGCATGTAAGTGTAAATAAGTGCATGTGAGTGCATCTAAGTGCGTGCAAGTGCGTGTATTTGTGCATAAGTTTGTGTAAGTTCGTGTAAGTTCGTGTGACTTTGTATCAGTGCGTGTAAGTGCGTGTAAGTGCGTGTAAGTTCATGTAAGTGCGTGTAATTGTGTATATGTGTGTGTAAACGCGTGTAAGTGTGTGTGAGTATGTGTAATTGCATGTGAGTGCGTGTAAGTGCGTGTAAGTGCATGGAAGTGCGTGTAAGTTCGTGTACGTTCAGCTAAGTGGGTGTAAGTGCGTGTAAGTACGTGTAAGTACGTGTAAGTACGTGTAAGTACGTGTAAGTACGTGTAAGTACGTGTAAGTACGTGTAAGTACGTGTAAGTACGTGTAAGTACGTGTAAGTACGTGTAAGTACGTGTAAGTACGTGTAAGTACGTGTAAGTACGTGTAAGTACGTGTAAGTACGTGTAAGTACGTGTAAGTACGTGTAAGTACGTGTAAGTACGTGTAAGTACGTGTAAGTACGTGTAAGTACGTGTAAGTACGTGTAAGTACGTGTAAGTACGTGTAAGTACGTGTAAGTACGTGTAAGTACGTGTAAGTACGTGTAAGTACGTGTAAGTACGTGTAAGTACGTGTAAGTACGTGTAAGTACGTGTAAGTACGTGTAAGTACGTGTAAGTACGTGTAAGTACGTGTAAGTACGTGTAAGTACGTGTAAGTACGTGTAAGTACGTGTAAGTACGTGTAAGTACGTGTAAGTACGTGTAAGTACGTGTAAGTACGTGTAAGTACGTGTAAGTACGTGTAAGTACGTGTAAGTACGTGTAAGTACGTGTAAGTACGTGTAAGTACGTGTAAGTACGTGTAAGTACGTGTAAGTACGTGTAAGTACGTGTAAGTACGTGTAAGTACGTGTAAGTACGTGTAAGTACGTGTAAGTACGTGTAAGTACGTGTAAGTACGTGTAAGTACGTGTAAGTACGTGTAAGTACGTGTAAGTACGTGTAAGTACGTGTAAGTACGTGTAAGTACGTGTAAGTACGTGTAAGTACGTGTAAGTACGTGTAAGTACGTGTAAGTACGTGTAAGTACGTGTAAGTACGTGTAAGTACGTGTAAGTACGTGTAAGTACGTGTAAGTACGTGTAAGTACGTGTAAGTACGTGTAAGTACGTGTAAGTACGTGTAAGTACGTGTAAGTACGTGTAAGTACGTGTAAGTACGTGTAAGTACGTGTAAGTACGTGTAAGTACGTGTAAGTACGTGTAAGTACGTGTAAGTACGTGTAAGTACGTGTAAGTACGTGTAAGTACGTGTAAGTACGTGTAAGTACGTGTAAGTACGTGTAAGTACGTGTAAGTACGTGTAAGTACGTGTAAGTACGTGTAAGTACGTGTAAGTACGTGTAAGTACGTGTAAGTACGTGTAAGTACGTGTAAGTACGTGTAAGTACGTGTAAGTACGTGTAAGTACGTGTAAGTACGTGTAAGTACGTGTAAGTACGTGTAAGTACGTGTAAGTACGTGTAAGTACGTGTAAGTACGTGTAAGTACGTGTAAGTACGTGTAAGTACGTGTAAGTACGTGTAAGTACGTGTAAGTACGTGTAAGTACGTGTAAGTACGTGTAAGTACGTGTAAGTACGTGTAAGTACGTGTAAGTACGTGTAAGTACGTGTAAGTACGTGTAAGTACGTGTAAGTACGTGTAAGTACGTGTAAGTACGTGTAAGTACGTGTAAGTACGTGTAAGTACGTGTAAGTACGTGTAAGTACGTGTAAGTACGTGTAAGTACGTGTAAGTACGTGTAAGTACGTGTAAGTACGTGTAAGTACGTGTAAGTACGTGTAAGTACGTGTAAGTACGTGTAAGTACGTGTAAGTACGTGTAAGTACGTGTAAGTACGTGTAAGTACGTGTAAGTACGTGTAAGTACGTGTAAGTACGTGTAAGTACGTGTAAGTACGTGTAAGTACGTGTAAGTACGTGTAAGTACGTGTAAGTACGTGTAAGTACGTGTAAGTACGTGTAAGTACGTGTAAGTACGTGTAAGTACGTGTAAGTACGTGTAAGTACGTGTAAGTACGTGTAAGTACGTGTAAGTACGTGTAAGTACGTGTAAGTACGTGTAAGTACGTGTAAGTACGTGTAAGTACGTGTAAGTACGTGTAAGTACGTGTAAGTACGTGTAAGTACGTGTAAGTACGTGTAAGTACGTGTAAGTACGTGTAAGTACGTGTAAGTACGTGTAAGTACGTGTAAGTACGTGTAAGTACGTGTAAGTACGTGTAAGTACGTGTAAGTACGTGTAAGTACGTGTAAGTACGTGTAAGTACGTGTAAGTACGTGTAAGTACGTGTAAGTACGTGTAAGTACGTGTAAGTACGTGTAAGTACGTGTAAGTACGTGTAAGTACGTGTAAGTACGTGTAAGTACGTGTAAGTACGTGTAAGTACGTGTAAGTACGTGTAAGTACGTGTAAGTACGTGTAAGTACGTGTAAGTACGTGTAAGTACGTGTAAGTACGTGTAAGTACGTGTAAGTACGTGTAAGTACGTGTAAGTACGTGTAAGTACGTGTAAGTACGTGTAAGTACGTGTAAGTACGTGTAAGTACGTGTAAGTACGTGTAAGTACGTGTAAGTACGTGTAAGTACGTGTAAGTACGTGTAAGTACGTGTAAGTACGTGTAAGTACGTGTAAGTACGTGTAAGTACGTGTAAGTACGTGTAAGTACGTGTAAGTACGTGTAAGTACGTGTAAGTACGTGTAAGTACGTGTAAGTACGTGTAAGTACGTGTAAGTACGTGTAAGTACGTGTAAGTACGTGTAAGTACGTGTAAGTACGTGTAAGTACGTGTAAGTACGTGTAAGTACGTGTAAGTACGTGTAAGTACGTGTAAGTACGTGTAAGTACGTGTAAGTACGTGTAAGTACGTGTAAGTACGTGTAAGTACGTGTAAGTACGTGTAAGTACGTGTAAGTACGTGTAAGTACGTGTAAGTACGTGTAAGTACGTGTAAGTACGTGTAAGTACGTGTAAGTACGTGTAAGTACGTGTAAGTACGTGTAAGTACGTGTAAGTACGTGTAAGTACGTGTAAGTACGTGTAAGTACGTGTAAGTACGTGTAAGTACGTGTAAGTACGTGTAAGTACGTGTAAGTACGTGTAAGTACGTGTAAGTACGTGTAAGTACGTGTAAGTACGTGTAAGTACGTGTAAGTACGTGTAAGTACGTGTAAGTACGTGTAAGTACGTGTAAGTACGTGTAAGTACGTGTAAGTACGTGTAAGTACGTGTAAGTACGTGTAAGTACGTGTAAGTACGTGTAAGTACGTGTAAGTACGTGTAAGTACGTGTAAGTACGTGTAAGTACGTGTAAGTACGTGTAAGTACGTGTAAGTACGTGTAAGTACGTGTAAGTACGTGTAAGTACGTGTAAGTACGTGTAAGTACGTGTAAGTACGTGTAAGTACGTGTAAGTACGTGTAAGTACGTGTAAGTACGTGTAAGTACGTGTAAGTACGTGTAAGTACGTGTAAGTACGTGTAAGTACGTGTAAGTACGTGTAAGTACGTGTAAGTACGTGTAAGTACGTGTAAGTACGTGTAAGTACGTGTAAGTACGTGTAAGTACGTGTAAGTACGTGTAAGTACGTGTAAGTACGTGTAAGTACGTGTAAGTACGTGTAAGTACGTGTAAGTACGTGTAAGTACGTGTAAGTACGTGTAAGTACGTGTAAGTACGTGTAAGTACGTGTAAGTACGTGTAAGTACGTGTAAGTACGTGTAAGTACGTGTAAGTACGTGTAAGTACGTGTAAGTACGTGTAAGTACGTGTAAGTACGTGTAAGTACGTGTAAGTACGTGTAAGTGCATGTAAGTACGTGTGAGTTCGTGTCAGTGTGTGTAAGTGCGTATAAGTGCGTGTAAGTATGTGTAAATGCGTGTAAGTATGTGTGAGTATGTGTAAGAGTGTGTCAGTGCATGTACGTGCGTGTAAGTGTGTGTAAGGGCGTGTAAGTGCGTGTGAGTGTGCGTAAGTGCGTGTAAGTGCATGGAAGTGCGTGTAAGTTCGTGTAAGTTGGTGTAAGTGCGTGTTAATGCATGTACGTTTGTGTAAATCCGTGTAAGTGCGTGTAAGTACATGTAAGTGTGTGTAAGTTTGCGTAAGTGCATGTACGTACGTGTGAGTTTGTGTCAGTGTGTGTAAGTGCGTGTAAGTGTGTGTAAGTGCGTGTAAGTGTGTGTAAGTAGGTATAAGTGCGTGTAAATACGTGTGAGTGCGTGTAAGTGCGTGTAAGTGTGTGTAAGTGTGTATAACTTTGTGTAAAAGCATGTAAGTGCGTGTGTAATCGTAGAAGTCTGTGTAAGTGCGTGTAAGTGCGTGTAAGTGCATGTAAGTGCGTGTAAGTTTGTGTCAGTGTGTGTAAGGACGTGTAGGTGCATCTAATTACGTGTAAGTGCGTGTAAGTTCATGTAAATGCGTGTAAGATTGTATTAGTATGTGTAAGAGCATGTAGATGCAGATAAGTTCGTGTAAGTGCGTGTAAGTGCGTATAAGTATGTGTAAATGCGTGGAAGAGCATGTAAGTGTGTGTAAGTGCATGTATGTGCGTGTCAGTGTGTGTAAGTGCGTGTATGTGTAAGTACATGTAAGTGCGTGTAAGTACGTGTCAGTATGTGTAAGTGTGTGTAGGTTTGTATGAGTACGTGTAAGTGCGTGTAAGTTTGTAAAAGTTTGTGTAGGTGCATGTAAGTGTGTGTAAGTGCGTGTACGTGCGTGTAAGTGCGTGTTATTACTTGTGAGTACATGTAAGTGCGTATACGTGTGTGCAAGTGCATGCAAGTACGTATAAGTGTGTGTAACTGCGTGTAAGTACGTGTAAGTGCATGTAAGTGCGTGTAAGTGCGTGTAAGTATGTGTAAGTGTGTGTTAGTGCCTGTAAGTGCGTGAAAGTATGTGGAAGTGCGTATAATTGCGTGAAAGTGCGTGTAAGTTTGTGTAAGTATGTGTGAGTGTGTGTAAGTGCGTGTAAGTGCGTGTAAGTACGTGTAAGTGCGTGTAAGTGTGTGTAAGTACGTGTAAGTACGTGTAAGTGCGTGTAAGTGTCTGTAAGTACGTGAAAGTGTGTTTAAGTGCGTGCCAGTGTGTGTCAGTGCATGTTAGTTTGTGTAAGTGTGTGTAAGTGCGTGTAAGTGCGTGTAAGTGTCTGTAAGTACGTGAAAGTGTGTTTAAGTGCGTGCCAGTGTGTGTCAGTGCATGTTAGTTTGTGTAAGTGTGTGTAAGTGCGTGTAAGTGGGTGAAAGTGTGTTAAAGTATGTATAAGTACGTGTAAGTGGATGTAAGTGCGTGTAAGTGCGTGTAAGTACGTGTAATCAGGTGTAAGTGATGTAAGTACATGTAAGTTTATTTAAGTTTGTGTAAGTGCGTGTAAGTGTGTGTAAGTTCGTGTAAGTACGTGTAAGTGCGTGTGAGTTCGTGTCCGTGTGTGGAAGTGTGTGTAAGTGTGTGTAAGCACGTGTAAGTGTGTGTAAGTGTGTATCAGTGTGTATAAGTATGTGTGAGTGCGTGTAAGTGCGTGTGAGTACGTGTAAGTGCGTGTAAGTTTGTGTAAGTGCATGTAAGTACGTATACATTCGTATTAGTGTGTGAAAGTGCATGTAAGTGCGTGTAAGTGGATGTAAGTGCGTGTAAGTGCGTGTACTTGCGTGTACGTTAGTGTGAGTTTGTGTAAGTTTGTTTAAGTGCGTGTAAATTCGTGTACGTGCGTGTAAGTGCGTGTGAGTTCATGTCGGTGCATTTAAGTGCGTGTAAGTGTATGCAAGTATGTGTAAGTACGTGTAAGTACGTGTAAGTATGTATGAGTGTGTGTAAGTGTGTGAGTGCGTGTAAGTGCGTGTGAGTGCGTGTAAGTGCGTGTAAGTGCATGTAAGTACATGTAAGCTCGTGTAAGTGTGTATAAGTGCGTGTACGTTTGTATAAGTGTGGTAAGTATGTGTAAGTGCGTGTAAGTGCATGTAAGTTTGTGTCTGTGTGTAGAAGTACGTATAAGTGCGTGTAAGTGCGTGTAAGTGCATGTAAGTGCATGTAATTTGTAAGTGCGTGTAAGTGCGTGTAAGTGTGTGTAAGTGCATGCAAGTGCGTGTAAGTGTGTGTAAGTGTGTATAAGTTCGTGTAAGTACGCGTAAGTATGTGTAAGTGCGTGTAAGTGCATGTAAGGGCGTGTAAGTGTGTGTAAGTGTGTGTAAGTGCGTGTAAGTTTGTGTAAGTGGGTGTAAATGCATGTAAGTGCTTGTAAGTACGTGTAAGTGCGTGTAAGTACGTGTAAGTGCGTGTAAGTGCGTGTAAGTTTGTGTAAGTGCATGTAAGTTTGTGTAAGTGCGTGTAAGTGCATGTAAGCGCGTATAAGTACGTGTAAGTGCGTGTAAGTGTGTGCAAGTGTATGCAAGTGCGTGTAAGTGCATGTAAGTGCATGTAAGTGTGTGTAAGTGCGTGTAAGTGTATGTAAGTATGTGTAAGTATGTGTAAGTGCGTGTAAGTGTGTGTGAGTCCGTGTAAGTACGTGTGAGTACATGGAAGTACGTGTAAGTGCATGTAAGTGCGTGTAAGTGTATGTAAGTATGTGTAAGTATGTGTAAGTGCGTGTAAGTGTGTGTGAGTCCGTGTAAGTACGTGTGAGTACATGGAAGTACGTGTAAGTGCATGTAAGTGCGTGTAAGTTTGTGTAAGTGCGTGTAAGTGCGTGTACGTTTGTGTAAGTGTATGTAGGTGCGTGTAAGTACGCGTAAGTGCGTGTAAGTTTGTGTCAGTGCGTGTAAGTATTTGTAAGTGCGTGTAAGTTTGTGTAAGTGCGTGTAAGTGCGTGTACGTTTGTGTAAGTGTATGTAGGTGCGTGTAAGTACGCGTAAGTGCGTGTAAGTTTGTGTCAGTGCGTGTAAGTATTTGTAAGTGCGTGTAAGTACGTGCGATTGCGTGTAAGTGCATATAAGTGCATGTAAATGCGTATAAGTGCGTGTGAGTACATGTAAGTGTGTGTAAGTGCGTGCAAGTACGTGTAAGTGCATATAAGTGCGTGTAAGTGCATATGCATTCGTAAAGGTGCGTGTAAGTGTGTGTTAGTGTGTATAAGTACGCGTAAGTGCGTGTAAGTACGTGTAAGTACGTGTAAGTGTTTGTAAGTTTGTATAAGTACGTGTAAGTGCGTATAAGTACGTGTAAGTACGTATAAGTACGTGTAAGTGCGTATAAGTGCATAGAAGTGCTTGTAAGTGCATGTAAGTGCGTGCAAGTACATACAAGTGCGTGTAAGTGTGTATAAGTTTGTACAAGTGCATACAAGTGCATGTAAGTGTGTGTAAACTCGTGTAAGTGTGCGTAAGTGCGTCTAAGTGCGTGTAAGTACTTGTACGTACGTGTAAGTGCGTGTACGTTTGTATAAGTGCGTGTAAGTACCTGTAAGTTTTTACAAGTGCGTATAAGTGCATGTAAGTGCGTGTATGTGCGTGTAAGCGCGTGTAAGTTTGTGTAAGTACGTGTAAGTGCATGTAAGTGCATGTAAGTGCATATAAGTGTATGTAAGTGCATGTAAGTGTGTGCAAGTGCATGCAAGTATGTGTAAGT
>SZWC01036177.1:0-16153 GCA_023375785.1 Penium margaritaceum | reverse complement strand
ACATATACATATACATATACATATACATATACATATACATATACATATACATATACATATACATATACATATACATATACATATACGTATACGTATACATATACATATACATATACATATACATATGAATGTTTATATGCATATTTGTTTTCTTTCTCATACATGTATAGTCATGTAGATACACATATATGAGCATGAAGATGAATACATACCTATAAATACACATACACGTACCTATCTACAACTTTGTTTCCTTCGTTGCTTTTGTTTGATTGGTATACGTAATGAAAAACGATGTGTTTTGACTTTCATAGGGCTTCATCACGATCGTTATTCCTATTCTAGATGGCAAGGTTTGACTCTCCCATGAAAGGGAGGGTCGAGCCGTCCGTCTTCGCCGTACTCTTGACCATACGCACAAATCTTCCAGTTGTTCTGGCTCAGTTGCCATGTTCTACCAGCCACCGCACTGTTTGGACTTCTCCTCTACAAGAATCCGATGGGGTCTTTAAAGGGATCGTCGATACGGCTAAGTCCTTAGTAGCCCCATCAATGTTTGGATTATAAAAGATCCCCGTTGTCTTCTAGTCGCCGTTTGGTAATCCCATATATGTCTTCGCTGGTTATAATTGCTTTGCAACAAGGTTACTCGCTCATGTCTCTGTCCTGGTAGGACGCCCGTCGCGCACCAGCGAGTGCCACTGCTCACCTAGGCCGATGTGATTGGACGTGACCATTAGGTTGTCTTGTTTTGATCCAGGATACCACCTGCAAAATGCACCGACGATACGGATCTTTAGTAATGCGGGGAATGTCGTCTCCATTGGACCAACTGTGACACGTCGTCTCCAGATCATGTTAGTTCACTGCACTTGCTAGAAAGCAGGCAATAAATTGCGCGATCTGACATATCAGTGTAAACACACGCAGCAAGTCCGCAGACAATGCCAGCTCATGTTTTAGTCTTGCTTTCATTGTCATCTGGAAGCGGCTGCTGCTCTCCCTATATAGAGATAAGCGCTTCCCTCGTCATGGTGGTAGCGGCTGCTAACGCTGGAAATCGTCACCAACATCAATTTCCAGCAAAATTGGAGCCTCCGCACCATCTCCCTGCACGATTCTGTTGGTTTCTGTTGTTGAGGTCTCAATGCTTCCATTTCCACTAGTTTTGCAAAAAACTTCTATGGCAGATTTCATTACCTAGAGCCCCAACATCTCAGTACGAAAGGCAGCAATGAGCACTTCAGTCATTTATTTTCCACCATCCTTCCGTTCTGCCTTTCAATGAAGTTAAAAAACCAAGGCAAATGTATGCAAACATTGAGGTTCCAACAAAACAAATCAACATCAAGCCGAAACACAGAAACTTGACGTCAACAACAATTTTCGGCGTTCACCAGCCGCATCCAATGGACTGCCACAAGATTCCTGTTTTCTTTTGACTTATTTGTGAAACAAGTGGACCATGGGAAAACATTCTCGGCACTGCCATGTGACACAACCAAACACAACGCAAAACCTTGAGCTGTGTATTCCTTCCAAGCTGACTCAGACACTAGTAAATTCAAGAACCCATGGATTATAAAATGAATTCCAATTTCACTACAAAACTTAAAGCAATCTCACTAGGTAAGTCAAAATTCTAATCCATCAAATCAAAGAAACATGCATCAATATTCAAGAAGATTTCATGGGTCCAATGACAAAGAACAAAAGCACTGCTACCAAACCTGCATATTTTCGTTAGTTTTTATGTGGTTTCACAATTTCTCGTGATAGCCACCATGCTAGAGCTTGATCGTAACAATAACAATACGTAGCATATGGTTCATGTTTCTTTCTGTCTCAATCTCTAACCAAAAGCCCCATTTCTCTTTTCTTGGGTGATGTACGGACTTGATATTTTTTGCAAACGACTTTGCACGTAAGGATGCATGCATTGTTGTACAACATGTACTTGTTGAGTTAATATTGGTCTTGAAAAAAAATCTCAGAAAAAAACACCATACAGTCCAATACTGGCAAATTCTATTGAATTTGACAATTGATGACGGTGGTAATCTCTTAATTATAGCTTTTTCTATACCTTTATTACTTGGCTCTCCAAAAGTAAAACAATGTGCAGCTCTAAGGTCTTGGTGGTTAACCATAGTATTTCAATGTTTTGGTTGTCAAATCGTGTATGTAAGGGGTTGTACAAACTCCTTTTCCTTTCTCATAACTTCGTGGATAGCTCGTAACTGATGGGGGTATTTTTGCACTAATGAAACAGATGTATCCAAGAGTCTACATTCTGTTAGGGGATGATTTTGTATAAACTTACAAATGAAAAACCATGTATGTCGACTTTGAGGACAAGTATGATGCTATCACATCAGGATTCAATGGAGTTCCCTCGTAACATGCAAGTTAAGGGAAGGGCATAAACTTCTCACCGTTGCAGGAATTGCAAAGTACCTCAGTGAAAATTTGAAATATAAATTCTCAAGTTCTGTGAATTAAACAGCCATTATGGTGTGTTCAACCCTCTCCTAGCATTAGCACTAATTCCATGGAGCCTTCGACAAGTTTTGTTCCACATGGGATTCTATTTTGAAACCACCAACAAGAATTAGACACTTTTGGGTTCCTCAATACGGAATTGTCTTTCATTGCATGATGTTTCATGTTCCAGCTTAATTGTGTTTGTTTCACGTTAGATCACACAGCTGTGAAAAGTTCTATTTCTTACTACATTGAGGGGAATAACACATATTCTACTAAGAATTCACTTTGCGCCTTCCCATAGGTGCAAACCAAGTAAACAAAAAGTTGAAATTTGCCTGAAAGCAATGCAAACAAAGCTCAAACATTTTTTTCAATGCTATTTACAACTACTTCACTACACATCGTCAACATGAAAACAAATTCAATATTGGAAATCGTTTGGGAGCAAGTTCTAATAAGCTTGAGTTGCACAGTTGATTCAAGATGAGCTATTAATAACAAATAACTTCATTAAAAATGAATTCTACAGCATGAATTAGGCTGGCAGAAAACATAGGTTGCATTGTTAGATTAAACTCTAATTGCTTATCTCGTCAAGTACTTCATTGTATAAAGGCAGTGTTGAGTTATTATTGAAACCTAAGAAACCATGAAAAAACGTTGCAAACCTAATTCAACATAAGTATATTTCAGGAATTAAATAACTATCCACTCAATTCAAGCAACTTTTGGCAAAAGGGAACAAAATGTTCTTCACTACAAGCTTTAGGCCTTATACGTGGTGTAACAATCTCCGTTGCGGAGGGGAAGGATTGAGTGGGCACATCAGTGAATTTCTCCTACCATTGCCTTCACGCACTTTCCATTGACCCCCTTTGTGGATGGCTTTGGGTGAGCGCATGGGTTTGAGTTGATAGCAAGTGTCCCAAGACATTTTTTTAATCCAACCACGGAATTTATGAAGTAGCTTGTTTCAAATCTTGAGCACCAAAACATTCTAAACTGGAGCTCTCCAGAATTGATTCAATACGTTTCTTATTTATTTTACTTGATTCCCCATTCTCATGTCATTAATTTTTTTCCTCTTCATTGAAGTGTAATGATTTAAAATCCTTACAAAAAATGACATGAAAGTGGGTGGAAAGAGCTTGTTCCACCCAGTTTGTAGCATACTTTGCTCATGCAATGTATGTTACAAATTGTATGTTACAATGTTTGTTTCACCCAGTATATTGTCATTTTTCCACTCACCCATTCGCAAGCACGACCTCGTAAAGAAGTTTTGTAAAAAAGTGGAAAACAACACATAATCTGTCCATTCTCCATGATGGAATGTATACTCGACCTTCTAGTCATGCTATCATCACATCTATAACTCATTTTCTTAGGACCAAATAAAATTTCCACATTTCGGATGCATGAAGTTAAAATGTTTGGAAAACAAATCTAGGTCAGAGTCAAATTTCAAATGTTTTGCACCTCTAGCTTAAAGGCAAACGTAGAGTTAATGAAAGGACTTTCATGCAGTAGGTAAAGTTTTTTTTATTCTTATCTACTATTCTAGAAAGCTTCCATGCAATTTACTTCCAATATCATAAGGTTTTATGATTTTATTAGAGAAACGTGGGTAGAAAAGAGAGGAGAAGGGATGAAAGTGTGTGTGGGGATAGTAAGTCAAGGTGTATGTTTGGATATCTTTGTTGAGTGTAGAAATATACAATTTGTCATATTTTCAACTATTTGGTCAATGGTTGATGGATGGAGGAGGGATGGGTGGAAAGTGTATGTGGGGAGTGTAGGTGGAGGTGTGGAGCTATGTGTATGGACTACTACTATTGTGTACTTGTTTAAGTTGTTGTTGGTGATGTGCTTGGGGTTGTATGGGGTTGTTAAGGTGAGAGGATAGAAAGTTTACGTGAAGAGTGTAAGTGAAGTTGTGCGGCTATGGAGTATGTGTAGTCATGTATACTAGTGTATGTTTGTGTAAAAAATATGTTTGATGATGGTTTTTAGCCAACCTCTTGGGGCGAGGGTGGAACTTGGAAAGTTTATGTCAAGAATAAACAAAAGATGAACGGTTGTGTATATGGACCATGTATACTTATGTGCACTTGTGTATGTTGGTGTGAGTGATGTGCTTGATTTTGTTTGGAGGTAAACTTCGAGGGAGATGGAGGATTGAAAGTGTATGTGCGCAGTGTAAGTAAAAGAGTTTGGTTATTGGTATCATTTTGTTGTTACTAATTTCTACTTGTGTATTTTTGTGTGAGGGGTGTGCTTGAGGTTGATCGGTTGTTAATGTGACATAGAGAGGAACATGAGGGTGGAAAGTGCACGTGGAGAGTGTGAGTGGACTTGTATGTGTACGTGTGTGGACTATGTGTACCAATGTCTACTTTTGAAAGTTGGTGAGTGATGTGATTGAGGTAGTTTGGTGAGTGATCGTTTACGAGAAGGGATAGGGTCAAAATTGTATGCGAGGAGTGTTAGTGGATTTGTATGGCTAGTTTTGTGTGGGTTTTTTTTATAGATATACATTCGTGTATAATTTTTTGAGTGATTTGGTGAATGGTGCTGGGGTGAAGGGGGGAGAGGTGGATAGCGTATATCGTGAGTGTAAGTGCGAGTGTATAGCTTGGTGTGTCAATCGTAGGGAGAAATGTGAACCTGTGTATGTTGGTTAAATTAATGTATGAGAGGTTGCTTTGTGGTTCTTTAGTGATGTAGGAACGGGGGTGTTTAAGGGTAGAAAGTTTGTGCATGGATTGTATGTGGTGGTGTATGGTTGGGTTTGGGGGTTTTGAGAAAAAAATCTTACTTATCTGTATTCTTTTGGGGAAGATAAAATTATAAAAAGGGAATGTTAAGAAATAAAAGCATGGCATTATTTGTTTCAAATAATGAAGGTATACCTAATGGAAATAATTTTATGCCCCTTGTAAACTATGCTGAATAAGTATAACTTACTCCAAAGTACATCAATTTTGATGATTATGTTGGTGGTGGTGGGGCTCAAGGGGAAGAGATCGAGCTAGGGGTTTGTGTGCGAGTTCTTAGTGCAAGTGTATGGCGTAATGTTTAGGTTAAATATTCATATGTGCACACGAGTCTGTTTGTTTACAATAGTGGTCAGTAGTGGTTCAGGTGAGTAGGAAGGGGTGGTAACCATATGTAGGGAGTGTGCGTGGAGTTGTAAGGCTAGGTGTGTGTGTTGTGTAAAAGATATGTACTTAGGTTTGAGGTTAGTTGGTGGTCGTCAAGCCAGGTGGGAAAGGAGGGGTTTGGGGGAAAAATGTGTGTTTGGGGGTAGTAAGTGGAAGTGTATGGTTATTTGCATGGGTTGTGTTTTGAACTCTGTATTAGATTTTATTGCTTTGAGTTATGTGTTTGAGATTTTTTGGTGGTTGTTGAACAAGGCAAACATTAAGGGGTTAGATATTGCATGTAAAGAGTGTTTATGTTCATGTGGTAATTGGTGTGTATGTTGTGTGTATGAGTGTATACATGTTAATGGTGGTTTTGAGTGACTTGATGAGTGGTTGTTGGGTGGATGGTGGAGGAGAGGAAAGTGTATGTGGGAAGTGCTACTGGAGGTGTATGGTTCAGGAATGGATTATTTGTAAACTATTGTAATTGCTTAAATTGGTTTCACTATTATGTTTGAGGTAGGCTGGAAATGAATCAGGGTGGAGATGAAAAGTTCAAGATGGAAGTGTAACTGGAGGTTCTTAGCCAGATGGATGTATTGTGTGTGTGGATGTACACTTGCGCAAATTAATTTCAATGATGTGGAAAAAAGATGAAAAATGGGGGGGGGGGGGGGATGGAGATTATATGTGGGGAGATGTTAGGCTTGATGTGTGCATTGTGTGTTGAGTTTTGCACTTACATATGTTCCTTACAGTGATGTGTTTGTTTTTGTTGGTGGTAGTCTAGCGGGGGGAGAAAGAGAGGAGAAGTTGAAGATGGAAAGTGCATTTGGGGAGTTCATATCCACGTGTTCAAAGTAATGAGTGTGGTGTGGGTTAAGGTTAACACTCTCATTCATTAATACAAACAGAAAAACATACACTCTAAGTATTTTTTATGAATTGAATTAGTGAGGTATGAAGGTTCTAAGAAAGGATAGAAAATTTTATCTTCTTCTTTATGATATGTGCCGCATGGATGGGTATAATCTGTGTTTTGGGATGTTAAGGGATGACCATGTACATGGACAGTGCATGATATGGTGTATGCATGTTTGAGAATTTTGTGACTGAAGATATAAACTTGTTTATGATACAATGTGGGTTCACTTCATGTAGGATTAGAAAGGGGGGGGGGGGGGGTCAATGGGTAAAAATTTAGTTATGGAGTGCATAAAAAGTGTATGAAGGAAAAAGTTTGGAGGAGAAAAACATCTACACAAATGCATAGTTTACTTCATACAAGGCTATGATTAGGTAGGATAGGGGAGGTGGGGCCGTCTATTGGAAGTGGGAGGTGAATTTGGATGTGTATTTTGAGATGAGCTTGTTTTACATGAAAGCATAAATTAGTAAAAGAATGTTTTGTGGGTCAAGAAACAAGAGTGAGGAAGATGGAAATGTGCGTTTGATTTATAGTGCATGTGGAGAGTGCATGAAGAGCTATGCAAAAAATATTATGTGGTGTGGATGAATGTATACATTTCTGTAGGAAAGGCTGATTGGAAAAGGCTACAATTAGGCGGTAGGTGGATTAGTGCATTAAGTTTTGTGTTTATTAAATTTTAATGTGTCGAGAAAAAAATCCTTTTTCTATTACAATTCTGCACTTGTGTGAAGCATTTTTCTCTTTTTGCTGAGAGGAATTTGGAAGGTGAAGAGGAAGTTCGGTTGAAAGTGTACATGGGGAGTGTATGACAAGGCATACAAACAAGTCAGTCTCGTGGATGAATGTTTACTCCGGGGTGGAATTGTGTGACTGCTTTGTTGACTTATTTATCATAAAAAAAATTAAAGTGGAAGTTGTATGGATGAATTTGACATCATATTATATTATAAACGAGATAAAAACTTTTCATTTTTGTTAAAATGATCTAGTCATCGATGTAAGAATACACGTAGATATAGGGACAGTTGGATAAAAGTATATGTAAGGAACACATGCGATATGAATATTTTAGTTTGGTGAGAGCCAAAATGAACACTAGTGTGTAGCATTGTGCTTGTGAGGCATGATTTGGGAATCAGTGGAGTAAATTCAGGTGCAATTTTACTTAGGATTTTTCATGGAGATGTTGAAATCGACTAGTATTCTATGGGTGAATGTTGAAACTACTATGCAGTCAAACACATTTATAAGGAAACCAATAATGACCAATTATTAAAATCACCGGCACAAAAATACCATTGGAAGGTATTCTTTCAGCTACATTAGATTAACTAGGTATTGATTCACTTCAATTTGTTCCAGGCTCTTTTTGACAACATTAGAGACCCCCATAGGCGAAAAGGCAAGTTGGTTTCACAAAGATAGTTATGGTTAGGAATGTAGTTTTTGTAAGGCGAATACTTATTCTCTACCAACAAGCGGTGAAATTTCAACCTTAATTGTTGAAAGCTAATTATTACACTGAATTTTTATACAACTAGGGATGTTAAGGGTGTGTGTGCCCTCTTCAATGTGTCCTTGGGCAGAGTAAACTCAAATTTAGTGTTTTCAGTGAAGTTCCACTTGTATCCGTCTGCAAGGGGAGTGACATCTCATCAAAACAGCAACTTTTAGTATAAAAATTGATCAGTTCTTATGCCTGTCTGTGGACTGAGTTTTGACCACATCCAATGTCAGTGGATCCAAGCTGACTTTGCTCTTGGCAAGATGATTAGGGTAAAATGCACCCCTAGTTCTGGTCTAGTGGTAGCAAGAAAAACAAGCATTCCGCTCAAACGATCCGCTAGCTGCCATGTGGGAGATTGCTTAATGCAAAAACCCTGTGATGATTGTGCACTTGTGGATTTAAATATTTTTTTTCATGTCCTATATGTCGTGCACTTTTGCATGCATATGTGGCATGCACTTCTCACTTGGAGAGAGAGCTGGATGTTGAGCACAAAACCAGATCCCCCCTCCCACCTCCCGGTTACAAGTGAAGTGCATAGCTTGAGTGCATGAGAGTACATGGTCTTGGTAGGAAAACTTGACGAAACATGAACAAGAATGCAATGAAAAATTTCTTTGATTTTTCCAGAAATACCACACACTTCTACACCGTTCAGACGTCAATGGTTGCTCGATGGGATGGGGGATGTGGTGGATGTTGGGCCGGGGTTTGGTAGGGCATAGGTTGGAGAAAACCAAAGAAAATGTTTGAGGTCTGGGATTTTCTCAAGCAATATAAAGTCCATAACTTGGCACATGATCAAACATGAGACTGTTTCAAGAATTGTTGTGAATGCGGAATGACCCTATTGTAGTCTTCATATCAGACACGTAGAAATTCTTAATATATGCCCAAATCATAAAATCTACGTCTTCGATGAAGAAGTCTTAGAAGATATTCAACATATATTGCATGTTTAAATATTACGATGAGCTCAATAGAGCTCAGTTATTAAAGATATAACACACTTTTCTAAGAAAACCTTAAATTTGAGTTTCCTTGACAATTTTCAAGAAGTAATATCATTGTATTATCTCCATTTTTTCTTGAATTGACACATTATCACAATGGAAACACAAGAAAATTCTTGCAAGTGATAGTGTGTGTTTGATGCCTCTCGTAAAAAGTGTGCATGGAAGTATTCGAATCTATATCACTTTGAAAGCTTATAAAAACTTCCATAGGTCACTAACGCCATGTCCACATTTTCTTCATAGTTTCTTATCTATGGTGAGAAGAGTTGTACAAAATATGAGGAGTACATGAGTCTAGGGAAATTGGTTCAAAAAGTATAAGCCTACCAAAATTATGAAATATTTGCAACAAAGTTCAAAGTTCATCCAACTCACAAGAACCTACACACTTTCATAACAATGCATATGGAACACTACATGAAATTTGTTCATGGAAGTATACTAAAAGGATATTTGAAAACGACATCAACACCTCATTGACAGAAGTAGTCTTGTGATGTTCGTTTGGTACTATACAAGATACCCTTTATTTACATTAACAATGTCAATACAGATTAATTGATTTCATAGAATATGCAATGTGACGAGATAAATGATACACCATTATTTTTTCTTTGTCACAAGCACTGGACATGTACTGAAATGAATTCCATTAAGATTGAAACATTTTTCTAATGAAAATGCATTCCACTTTATAGTGTAGGAGATTATTGTCCCTTTGATTTCAGGATTAATGAATGAGAACACATATGCATCAATTCAGTGATGGATTTCATGATAACATTGTAATAATTTCAACACAATCACGACGTCCTCTTGCCATCACCTATGGTGGATATGTACCACAAAGGAAATATCAAGCTTGAATGAAGAATAAAAAAAATGTTTCAATCACTTTATCTCATTATGGATGTCATTGGAACTTGTTCATGAAAGCTATCAATCATCTATGTGCATGAAAATGGGCCACGTCAACAAGTTCTTCAGAAGATATCCATTTGAATAACCTCCATTTCTTAACATTGATGATGCATCAATTCTTGTAATATTTTTTGGCATTTTTCAAAACATGTATTAGACAAATGTAGGATAGACGAGGAGGGTAGGGAGGAGGTGGGAACGGGAGGAAAGGGGTGAGAGGTCGGCGGCGGGACGGCCAAAGCGGGCACAAGAGAAGGGACAGAAGCGGAGGTGACTGAATGTGGAGGAGTCAAGGAAGGGGTCACTGAGGGAGGCGAGAAAGGGGAAAGGGCACTAGTAACCACAAGACCATCGGAGGTGTAGGCCTTGGCAGAGGTTGGGGGAGGGAGACAGCAATCTGCACGGAAGGCGGCGTAAGTCATCTGCTTGAAAAAACAAGCGTGACATGACTCGATGATTCGATGGGGGACTAGGTCCCAAAACCGGTGTGCACAACAATGAGGCCCAACCCCAAGGGTGACGCAGAGGCGGCCAAGTGGATCCAGCTTGCCAGACTGAGAAAGGGGAAAAAGATAGACGGTAGCCATGGTTTCCCAAAACAGAGGCTGACTAAGGTCGGTACGATGACCAAAGAAAAGCTGGAATGGTTAGGTGTCGGGGGCAAGCGGGCAGTGTGCGATTCAGTTCCAAACCCACATGCGATTACGGGCGGCCTCAGTCGAGAAGCTGTGGCCTCAATCAAGGAAGCCAGCCTCAGCAATCATCGTGTGGACTCCCTCAACGAGTGTACGCTTCCAGCGGTCAGCAACCTATTCTGCTGTGGAGAACTAGGGGCAAAGAGCTCATGAACCACACCCTCACAGTCAAAGAATGATGCTAGGCACCAAATAACTCACCACCGTGGTTGGACCATACCACAAGTGGATGGTCTGGGCAACATCGCTCTTTGCCCAAAGAAAGAAGACCCATGTGTAACGTGAATAGTCGTCAATCACACTGAGGACATATGTGGCATGCTCAGCGAGAGACTCATCCTAGAGAGGACCAAGCATGTTTGCATGCACGAGCTTGAGAGGAGCAGACACGCGTGAGGGGTAGGAGGGAAAAGGAAGGCGATGCATCTTGCCGACAACACAAAAGGTACAATTGGCAGCGTAATGGGCCCGGAATGATGGATCAGACACGCCATCGGCGGGAAGGGTGCGCAACAAGGAGGCCACGGCAGGGGAGAGAACATGGCACAGATGACAATGAAGAATGTGCAAGTAAACCGAGCGAGAGAGCGAGAAGGGCAACAGCATCCGTCGCGAGCGCAGAGACGGAGTGCGGATCGAGAACCAGATACTAGCAATTGCCAGGAGGCCAACGACCACGAAGGACGACGCGGCCACTGGCGCAATTAGTGCCAGCGATGAGACCGAGGGCATAGGTGGTGGAGAAACCGCACACGTCAAGAGTCGGAATAGAAAGAAGGGAAAAATCAAGACCGGGCACGGCGGAGGGGGGAGAAGGCCGGGCACGGCGGTGCACAAGATGGGCTAAGCAGGAGGGACGGCTAGCTGAGAGACCGCCTGGAAGGAGCGGAGCCTGTCCAGCAGAACCAGCCAGACGGCGCCAAGAGTCTGGTATGCGGCCTGAAGGGTAAGGGTGAGTGGAAAGGAAGTGAGAGAGCTGGAGAAGGAAGGCCCACGACCAGCAACAACAGAAGTGACAAAGGCCTAATCTGTCAAGGAGGCACATGTAGTGAGAAGCTCGCTCTGAAGAAGCTCCGCTCGGCCAATGTAGGCACCCAAGGACTCGTCAGGCCGGCGGCGGAGAGCTTGAACATCAGCGAGGAGAGAGAACGTGGAGCAAAAAGAGTTAGAAGAGTAAAGAGTGAGCAGGGCAGTCCATGCCTCACGAGGATGAGCGGGATGAGTGGCGGTGGGTGCGAAACGATCGAGCTGGCAAAGGGAGACAGCAGAGTAGAGGAGGTGGAAAGGAAGAGCGTTGCGATCAGGATGAGCGAGGGGAAGGGAGGGAGAGGGGTCATTGTGCTCCCAGGGGCCATGCATTCGGGCCCAGGACACAAAGCAGGGGGACCAATCAGAGAACAGGATGCCCCGGATGTGCCCGGGAGCAGAGTTCAAGGGCAGCAATGTAGCAGGAGAGGGATGGAGACCGAGGCCGGTAAGCTCAGCGACTGCAAGGGTCATGGCATCGAGGCGAGCCTCGGTGCAAGCAAGCACAGCGACCGGGTCACCAAGGGGAGGGGCACCAACAGGGACAACACCACCGACTGGGAGGGCACCACCAACCTGGGTGGCGCTACCGACGGGCAAAGCATCACCGGACAGGACAGCAATACCAGCGGGAAGAGCGCCACCCGCAGCGACGGCACCGGCAGGGGCGAGGACATGGCCAGAGGCTACAGCACCAGCCGGGGCGACGGCAACGCCAGGGGCGACTGCAACACTGGGCGCGGCAACGCCATCCCGGGCGACGACACTGCCCAAGGCGATGGCACCACCACCGACGACAGCAACTCCAGCTGCAAGAGCACCACTTGGGGCGACAGTACTGCCTGTAGCAAGGACACCGCCGGGGGCAACAGCACTGCCTATAGTGACGACACCTCCAGGGATGACGGGAGCGCGCACAGGGTCACTAGAGGTGTCAGTGCCGAGAAAGTCAGAGTCGACAGTATTGACAGGGCGGACGGGGGGAACGGCAGGGGGTGTGTCAACAGATCGGAATGCAAGGGCGTCAAGGATGGCCACAGAGAAGGTGAACTGAAGAGCTTGGGCGGGGGGTGGGTGGCGGTGGGTTGGTGAAGGGGGGGCACGGAGTGCCTCAAAAGCCGCGGTGACGGCAACCGCAGCAGGAGAACGAGGGGAGAGGATGACGGAGTTGTCAACGAGGCCCAGATCAACAGAGGTAGGAGGGCTCGGGACGCGGGAGGAGACATCCTGAGAGGATGCCTACTCGTGGGCTGCTCGGGCTGCAGCCGCAGCAGCGAGGGTGCCAGAGAGGCCGAGATCCGCCATGACACTACTATACGTAGACCGAAGGGTAAGAGATGCAAGGAACAAATGACTATAGGAGGAGCGAGGATGTAGGGGAGGGGAAAGGTGAACCATGGTGTCAGATGTGTATTTAGGGGGGTGCATTAGAGGAGGGAGGGGAAGAGGGGAGGGAGTATGAGAGGAAAGCAGGGAACAGGAGAAGGAACAGACGAATGGACGGACCCAGCACACACGCAATTGGGGAAGGAGATTGGGCGAGCGAGGGGGCATCACAGTGGTACGAGCAAATCCAGCACATGGAAGAAGAAAAAAAATGAGACACAAGGGAGAGCGTAGGACAAGGGTTAAAGAAGAAGGCAGAGGAGAAAGGAAGGGAGAGAGCACAGGGGGAGCGGAGAGGGCGGAGCAAGAGAGCAGAGGAAGCAGAGAGAAAGCAGAGAGGGGGGGAGGAGAGGGGGAGGGAGAGGGAGAGGGGGAGAGGGACGCAGGAGGGGAGCAAAGAAAGCAGAGGGAGCAGAGAGACCAGAGGAGGAGCAGGGAGAGAGAAGTGTGTGTGTGTGTGTGTGTGTGTGAGAGAGAGAGAGAGAGAGAGAGAGAGAGAGAGAGAGAGAGAGAGAGAGGGATAGAGAGGGAGAGAGAGGAAGAGAGGGAGAGGGAGAGAGAAGAGAGCGGACAGTGAGAGAGATGGCGGACCACCGCGGCAAAGGTGGAGAATGTAGGGGGAAGCGAAGAAGCAACGAGGGGAGGGAAGGGGAGAGGACACGCAAAATTACCGAGAGGGGAAGGGGAGTAGAGAGGAGGGGAGATGCAACAGAGAGTGTGGGAGTGAGGGAGGAGGAAGAGATTGTGGGGAGAGGGAAACGGAAAAAGGGAGAGAAAGTGAGATAGGGGAATGGAGGGGGAGGGTGGGAGAGGGTGGGAGGAAAGAGGTGGAGAGAGAGGGGGGAGAGAGAAGGAGGAGAGTGCAGAGGGGTAAGGGGAAGAGGGAGGCCAAGAAGGGGAGGGGCAAGGGAGAAAGAGGTGGAGGGAGAGTAGGAGGGAGAGGAGAGAGAGAGTGGGAGAGAGGGAGAGAGAAGGAGAGAAAGGAAGGAGAAGAAGAGGAAGGAGGGTGAGGAAAGGAGCAGAAAAGAGATAGGGTAGAAAAAGAGGAGATGGAATGGAGGGAGAAATGCGGAGCCGAAGGGAGAGTAGGTGAGGAGAGGGGAAGGAGGAGGCAGCGGCGGATGACCCAGGTCAAAATGCACCAAAGAGGGGAGGGCACCCAGAGGTCGGAGGGGACGGCAAGAGGAGCACAACTTGTCAGTGGAGGAGTGACAGGGGAGGGGAGCCAGAGGGCGGGGGCCAAGAGGGGACGGGAAGCACCCTGGTGGAGCGGGCCGAGGGTCGGACGCCGAGCCAAAGCTGATGAATACGATGGAGCAGTGGAGACGATCGAGCCGGAGGAGCAGCATGGCAAATGCGAGGGACGCCTATGTGGGAGATGAAAGAGAGGGAGAGGGGGCAGAAAGGGGTGGACCCGAGGCCGCGAGAGAGCGAGAGGGGGGAGGGTGAGGAAGCGAGAGGGGAGAGGAGAGGGGGGGAGAGAGAGAGGGGGGGGGAGAGGGAGGAAGCAGAGAGCGAGAGGGAGAGAGGGAGAGAGGACAAGAGGGGAGGGAGTGGAGGAGGCACATGGGAGGAGAGAAGGGGAGGGTGGGGGAGGAAGAGCAAGGAGAAGAGTGGAGTGGAGGGGAATGTGGTAGACGAGGAGTAAGAGAGACAAGAGAGAGGAGGAGCGAATGGGGGAAGGAGGGAGAGGGAGGAAGAGAGGGACGGAGGAGGGGACGAAAGCAGGAGAAGAAAAGAGAAGAGGGTGTACAAGAGGTGGAAGGGGAGGAGGGAGAGGAGGGAGAGGGTGGAGAGAAAAAGAGAAATGTGAAGCGAGAGAGAGGGGAAAAGCAGGAGGAAAATTCTGGAGAGAGGAGGAGAAGAGAGGGGAAATGCAAGGCAGGAGAGGAGGGAGATAGGAAAGGAGGAGGGAAAGCATAGGAACAGAAAGGGATGAGGCGACGGAAGAGGAAGAGGAAGAGGGAACAACGTCAAGAACAAGCACACATACAGAGAAACAACAGAAATGAGAGAGACAAGAACCACGCATGAAGCATGCAGAACAAGAACGGCAGCGAAAAGGAAGGCACCGAGGGAAGGGGAGTGCGAGAGGGGGTGACAAGACGAGGAGAAGAATGCGGACACGACCCGCCCAAGGAGCGCACACCAGGTGAAAAGAGATCGCACACGAGGCGCAGAGACGACGGAGACAAGCCACGAGTAATGTATCAAAAATGGAGGAAGGAAGAAGGGAGGGGTGAGGAGGGAAGGAGAGAAGAGAAGAGGGAGCGGAGCAAAAAGGTACAGATAGAGAGGAAAAAGAAAGGAATGAGCTCACCAAGAGGCGGAGACGAAGTCCGGAAGAGAAGGCAGGGTGCGTCCGAAGACTCGAGGACCCAGAGCACGGGGTCGGAGACCAAGGAGCAAGACAAGGGTTGGGGAAAAGAACTGATAGACCAAGGCAGGGAATTTAAAAGAGAGTGAGAGAGAGGATACTGTCGAGGAAATGAAGCAAAGAAAGGAAAGCAGAGGGAAGGGAAGGAAGGCAGAATCGGGACAGAGGGGTGTGGGAAGTAAGGGAAGGACGGAGAGAAGGAACGGTCGGATGTGGAGGTAGGAGGGGATGGAAGTGCAAGAGAGAAGGAAGGGATGGGGGCCAGAAAATGGCGGAAGGAAAGCAGAAGGGGAGAGAAGGGGGATCGTAGTCAGGAGAAGGAAAGATGCAATTAGAGGGAAGACAGGGGAAAGAGAGGAGACAGCAAGGGAAAAAAAGATAGGGAGGGGGGAGAGAGCAAGGAGAAGGGAGAGGGAGAGAGAGAGAGAGAGACAGAGTGAGAGAGAAAGATAGAGAGGGAGAGAGAAGAAGAGAGAAGGGGGGGATTGAGAGAGAGAGAAGGCGGGGGAGGGGAAGAGGGAGAGAAGAGTGGAAGAGAGAGAGGGGACACAAGAGAGAGAGAGAGAGAGAGAGAGAGAGAGAGAGAGAGAGAGAGAGAGAGAGAGAGAGAGAGAGAGAGAGAGAGAGAGAGAGAGGGAGAGAGAGAGCGAGAGAGAGAAAG
>SZWC01036175.1:3599-16153 GCA_023375785.1 Penium margaritaceum | reverse complement strand
CCACCTTAAGGAGGAGTGCCGGCTCTATCCAAGACACCCTCCATGCTCTAAGCACCGTCTAGTGGTGGAGCTGACGAGAAAGTCAAGGTAAAGACCAAGCAGCAAAGCAACCAAAGCACCCAAGTCAGTGGAAGTAGTTGGGCAACTAGATGAAGCAATCTCATGATGTTTGTCTTGATTGCCATTGCACACGAGGGTCGAGAGAACTCACCCTCATTCCACGTACCATCCTACGCCCTGCAGAGGAGTCCGCAAGTGTACCAAAGACCGTTGGTGGCCAAGGAAGTGCGTCTGGTGCCACCCGCACTCTCCCGCGGGCGGAGGACTCTTGCCTCCCTACACTACCAAGCAGATGCCGCCGCCAGTGTGCCGGTATTCACCACCACATAGGTGTGTCTCCGCAGAGGCTACCACGACCCGCACCTTGACCGTCGTACCCTGCCTTTTGATGGTGACCTCGCATATGAAAACCTTCAAGGTAAGCTTGAGCACGACAAGCATCGGAGACAAAGCATCATGGAGGGATGCTACTATCTTAGCTCGGATTGGTATGAGGAGGAGGTTGAGGCGGAAAGGATTCAGGAGGAGATCATTGTAATTGTAGAATGACTCATGAGCGGAGAGGCTAGCATCCCAGACAAGGAGATTTGTGCCGTTGCCAAGCTAGAGCGGGTAGAGCAAGCTTGGAACGAGGAGCAAAGGAAATGCCAGCAACAGTAACATCAACAAGAGCAACCACGAGCTGCATTTAAAGTCCCCGGCTGGCAGCCACCTTTGCAGGCATCATCCTCCCCAGCACTGTCAGCCCTTAAGCAACAGCGGCCACATTCGCAATAGCAGCAGCAGTAGTAGTAATAGCATCACCAACAACAGCAGTTACACTAGTAGGATCAGCCGCAGTAGCCGTATTCAGTTGCTGCAATAGTCTTTGTAAGGGGATAAGGAGCTTGGCCGCTTTTCTCATTGACATTACAGTAGCCATCTCCTCCACCTTTGCTGCTGCTACTCACCAGCACAATCGGCAAGCGGCCGTGCAAACACAGTGGAAATTACATTAGCCAGGGCTTGGATCCCTCTAGGCGTAGCAGCGCACAACATTGCCACAAAGCTGGCCTCAGCATGAATATCAGTCGCCGATGCTACTGCCAGTACATCGATCGCTACCGTTGCTGCAGTGGACTCCATCCAAGTGTCAATAATCCAAGCCATGACAAGCTTAGAAACCTTGTCCAACTTCATCTCCCCTTGTGCCACCACCGTCATCACCAACGCTAGAGCCTTGACCACGGTGTGCATCGCAGTGGTCACAGGTTTTCTATGCATGGTGGTCAAAGCTTCCTCGCAGACATCTATGCTCGCAGCTTTGGCCGCCTCAGTGGTGCCATCCCTCTTCATCCTAGTGCCGCATGACAAGTAGCACCACGTTCCTATATTGTAGTATTGAGATCTTTGTTCCTGTCCCCTCCTTCTCTTCTCTCTTGCATGCGGTGGGTTGATTAGGGTTAGGCTCTCTTTAGGACTCAGTTTTGGCCCAAGCCACATCCCCCATTTTTCTCACATCAACTAGGGCAAAGGAAACGCTGCCATAATTTTCTTGGTTGTTCGCATGGCTAAGAACTGAATGCCTGAACTCGCCAATGCGATCCACAAGGAACAGAAGGATCTAGCAAGCAATACAAATGATGGATTCGTGCGTGATGGAAGTGAACTTGAGAGCTGCTAAAGAATTGCCCCTCCGCATGCCCTAGTGCGGCACCGGGAGGCGCCGACAAGCCGTCAGAAAGAGGAGACTCCACACCGGCGGATCTGGCGACTCAAGGATTGCTTGGATCTTAGAATAGAGGATTGCCCTGTAAGGTTGACAAGTTGTTGAATCCGGTGAAAGTTGTTTCACCGGAATCGGACAAGTATCGAGGGAGATATGGCCTTCCAAAGTTGGGGTGTGTGCAGCGGCTCTGGGAGCCGGCTGCGACTTGAAATCCGGTGGATAATCGACCGGACCAAGTAACAAAAAAACCATCTGGAGAAATTGTTCCGATAGGCCTGCCGAGGCGTCCGGTGGATGATCCACCTGATCCGGCGGATCATCCACTGGATCCAGAAGTGCAGGCTGTTACTGAGGGACTTAGCCAGAAACCTGGCTCGGCGTCCGAAACCCAGTAATACGTTTTGTTACTCATGGACAGTCAAAATTCAGATTGCAGGTCCCCGGACAGGTTTCCAGCCTCGTCACAACCCATCACCAAACGCGAGCCAAAAGTGGGGAGGGTGCGTGGAAACAGTGCAGGGGACATCCACACCATGTGCAATGGGATCTGCGCCTTGGGAAAGGCGCTTCGCACGTGAAGGAAGGCGCCAAGGCGAGTGGCGCCGTCAAGCTTCTGTGGTGGGTGAGACCTACGCTTCGGCAAACGTAACTTGGGCTATACTTGGCCAAATCGCGCGCGGTTTGGCGCGTTGGAAAGCTCTTGACTAGCGCTATAAACTTTGTGATCATGTGCATGCTCAGATACAAATGCAAAATTATGTTATTCCTTTCGCAAAAGTGACCGTCTCTAAATTCCTGCTCACATAGCGTGAGGCAACCAGAAAGCTCATGCCTAGTCTCACATCTCTCTCTCACGCCCAAAACGGAAGACGTAAACCAGTAGAGTCGATCAGACAAATGTCGGGACCACACCACGCGGATTCCATCCTGAAAAAGGGTTATGGACCCACGTGTCTCATAGCCTCCAACGTTCACGTCTTGCGCAGCGCAAGGGATCGTCTTCTTGGACGTCGCCGTGAAATTCTGAGAACTCGTCGGAGTAGCAGCTGCGCACATGGCGCTGAAGGAGACGCAGCCCATTTAGAAGTATGCGGGCGGCCCGGGCTTCGGGGTATGGAGATGGCAGTTTGAGCTCCACCTCTCGCATAGGGGGCTACTGGATGTCATGTTGGGAAAAGAGGTGCTCGTAGAGGCGATTACTGCGGATGCGGAGTAGCAGGCCTTTGAAAAGAAGAACACGGGAGCACTCATGCTTTTGGTGTCCAAGACAACCGAGTCGCAATGGGACTACTTCCAAGGCTGCAAGCTGGCAGCCAAGGCTTGCCAAAAGCTCTACGCCATCCACCAATCCAAGTCGCTCGCAAACAAAATCTTCGCGATGAAGCAACTCCTCACTGTGAGAATCGAGGAGGGAGATAATGTCATCTCCGCCATGGAGCAGATCGAGTTGCTCACCTTGCAATGCAATGACGTGGGGTGGAAGATCGACACGTAGCTGCACACGATGGCCCTCCTCATGGCCCTACCTTACAGTTAGGGTGCACTCATCATTGTTCTCTGAGGATGGTCGGAGGACAAGCTCACCTATGGCGCGGTCACAGAGTACATCCGCAATGAGGCGCAACGATGGAGCTGCGGGGAGTCCTCGTCTTCCTCATCGGCCCTCGTCACCAAAACAGGTGGTGGCAAAAGCGGGGGCTGAGGAAGTGGCGGAAAGGGCGGCGGCAAGAAGGGCGCCAAGAAAGGTGTGTGCCGCAATTTGTGAAAACCGGCGGCAAAAACTGCAAGGGCAGGTCACTCCTCAACGGCAACAAGAACCACTTCCTCAAGAAGGCCAACAAGCGGTGCCTGGATTCCGGGGCCGAGGAGCACACCCAAGTCGAGAAGGTGGGGTTCGTCACCTACGAGAAGTCCTCCAAGTCAATGGTGGTCGCGAACGACAAAGTTGAGCCGGCGGCTGGCCAAGGCGACGTGGAGGTGGAAATCATGGTGGGCGGTAAGAAGGAGCTGTGCACAATTCGTGATTTGCAGCACGTCCCCGGCCTAGCTGATATCACAAGTATCAGCCGCTTGACGGAAAAGGGGTATGAGGTGCTCTTCCGCATGAAAGACGTAGTAGTGCGCATCGACGGCGTCGGCGAGGTCGTGCTGGAGGCAAAGCGTGAGGGCGGTCTCTACATCCTGGAGACCAAGGTAGTCCCGGCAGCATCCGACGTAGCAGATTTGCAAGAGCACGTCGCCAACATGGCCAAGGGAGGAAGCGGTGATCTGGAGCTCTGGCACCCATGGTTGGGCCATTCGGCGCCTGCAACCGTTAAGGAGATGACGAAGCGCGACATGGTACACGGCCGCGTCATCGACGGTGTAGACGCGGTAGCAAATGCAGCAGCACACAAAAAGTGCAAGCCTTGCATTTTGGGCAAGGCGCGGTGCAAGCCGTTCAACGAGAACGAGGCTCGCACAAAGGACCTACTGGAGGTCTTGCACAGCGACGTGTGCGGACTGTTCAAAACGCCGTCAAACAGCGGCGTGAGATACTTTGTCATCTTCATTCATGACTGCAACATAAAGCACTACGTGTACTTCATGAAGCGGAAAGGCGAGGTGGCACCAAACTAATTCCAGAAGAAATCATTTTCATTGAACAGATTCATTTTTAAATTTTATAACATCGAAATTGAAGATCAGTAGGGTATCTCAAGAGTGGAGTAAATCTCCACCGCGTATGGTTCCCGGCGGTGAGTACGGTTGTGTTGTTGCGCACTCCACCGGATGTACCGCTGTCGCAGTTGACCGCATCTGGTGTCGGAGGGCTGCCGCCGAGGCACTCCCTCGGCGGGTTGTGTAACCGGTACGCCACTCGCCATGGAGAGGAGAAGCCACCCTCGTGTGGCATGTTCAGAACGCCATGCAAAGGTGCAAGTGAAACACGCCCTTGGCGTCTGGAGCTCGCACTTGCTCGCTCGCTCCTTGCGTCCTTACGTCCTCGCATCCCCTCATCCGCGAGCCGTCGGGGTCGAGCCGGACCTCTCCGCGGAATTCCGCCTAGAATATTTTGAAAACAGGAAAATGTCCCGAGTAACCCCAAAACTCAGGCTAGAACCCGCGTAAGCTAGGAAAACAAGGGACACCTCATTACATTCCACCCCCTATTCGAGGCACGATGTCCCGACGTACCTGAAGTACTCTTGGAGAACAGTGTTGGTACCCCCAACATGGAAGTTGGCCTCTGGCTCCCAAGAGTTATGCTTCATTGGGTACACCTTCCACTGCACTAGAAATTCACGCCGACATCCCCCCTGGCGGTCCGCCAGAATCTTCTCCACCTCAAACTTCTCACTTCCCTCAACCTAGACAATAGGAGGCGTGGAAGAATTTGTGAGTGTCATGGTAGGCACGAAGCAAAGAGACGTGGAACACTAGATGGATGGTGTAGTGAGCTGGCAGCTCCATCTTGTATGATACAACCGACAGCTTCTCTATAATGCGGTATGAGCCCACCCATCGTGACTTTAGCTTGGGAATCCCTACTCCCATCAGCTCTAGGTTAGCAGAGTTCAGCATCACCTGATCTCCCACTTGGAACTCCTCTACACAGTGATGCTTATCCGCCTGCTGCTTTTGCTGCTTCTGTACCTTTGATAGCTGTTGGCGCACCACGTCCCAAGTGGCGGCAAACCCTTTAGCAATCTGGTGCACAGCTGGAAGACATGTTGCTGTAGCAAGGACGGCTAGGCTCAGTGGCTGGTGGCCATAGACCACCTCAAACGGTGGCTTTCCTGTTGATGCTGACACCGTTGACTTGTAGGCAAACTCTGCCACCCCGAACTTCTCCTCCCAACCCTCTCCATCTGGTAAGACCATGCTCCGCAACATTTGCTCCAAATTCTCGTTCATGCGCTCTGTCTGCCCATCGCTCTGGGGGTGGTATGCCTTGGTCAGCTGCACCCGCGTGCCCAACTTCTCCATGAGGTCTCTCTAGAACCGCGAAGTGAAACGTTGATCGCAATCGAAGACCACCAACGGGGGCACTCCATGCAGCTTGATGACATGACTTAGGAGGAGTTGAGCTGTCCAGGCAGCTTTGATGCTCTCAGGGCATGCGATTCAATATGCCATCTTGGAAAACCAGTCCACCACCACCAACACCGTGTTGTTACCTTGCTCCGTCATAGGCAACCCCCCAGTGAAGTCAAGCGAAAGGTCTGTCCATGTCCTCTCTGGTACAGGCAATGGTTGCAGCTCCCCAGGTGGCTTGGTCCTGCACATCTTGATGCGTTGGCACACATCACAACTCCTTACAAACCTCTTACAATCAGTTGCCATTGAGGACCACCAGTATCGGTGTCCCAAAGCTTTGAGCGTCTTGTCGAAGCCAAAGTGACCCGAGTAATGAGAATGATGCGCCTCCTCTAGCAAACACTACTTCAATGGCGCATGGTCTGGCACGACAATCATCCCCTCCTGCCCCCTTTGCCAATACGTTCCATCCCACTTGGCGTCTTTCAGTGCACCACCCGTGTACTCACTTTCCACACCATAGCAGTGCTTGAACAGGCTATGCATGACTAGAGATCCCATCAGCACTGAGATGGCATTGAGGCTCAAGTCCGGCCTCTGCGAGAGAGGATTTTCTAGGTTCACCTTCCCAGGCTTGTACTCAATATCATAGTAAAAAATCCCTTCCAAGAACTCCATCCAACGAGTCTGACGGCAACTCTTCAGGTACTTCTGGACGTAGTGATCCGTGAAGACCACGCAGTGTCGCGACACGAGGTATCACCTCCAATGCTTGAAGGCATGGATCACCACCAGCATCTCCTTCTCATAGATTGCGTAGTTCACCTTGGCCCCTAGCAAATTGCGAGACGCGTACGCAATCGGCTACGACCCCTTTTCCTGATCCTGCATCAGCACCGCCCCAATGGCATAGTCGCTGTCGTCTGTCGCCATGACGTACTCCTTGGATGAATCCGAATGCACCAGTACCGGAGCGTCACACATTGCAGCCTATAGGTCCTCAAAGCTCTTCAGCTCCTGATCGACCCATTTCCATTGGTGATCCTTCCTCACTAACTTAGTCAGCGGTGCACCCATTTCTGCGTATGCCCGAATGAATTTCCGGCAGTAGTTGACAAACCCCAGGAAGACCTGGATGTCATGTAGGCACTTCGGTGTCGGCCACTGCTCTATTGCTTGCCCCTTCTTTGGGTCCATACAGAGACCCTTGCCACTCACGATGTGCCCAAGGAACTCCACCTCCCATTTCTTGAACTTGCACTTGGACAGCTTTGGAAGCAACTTCTCCCTTCGAAGAATATCCAACACTTGCCAAAGATGTTGCTGATGCTCTTCCAGAGTTCAAGAGTAGATGAGGATGTTGTCAAGGAACACCACCACGAACTGGTCCAAGTGAGGGTGGAAGATCCCGTTCATGAGGCTCATGAATGTTGCAGGAGCATTGGTCAACCAAAACGACATCACGAGGTACACAAAATGACCGTATTGCGTACAAAACGCCGTCTTCTCCACATCCCGCTCCGCAATCCAGATCTGATGGTACCCCGAGCGCAAGTCAATCTTGCTAAAGTATTGTGCTCCCCTCAACTGGTCGAATAGCTCCTTGACCCTTGGCAGCGGGTACCGGTTCTTAATCGTTACGTTGTTCAGTGCGCGATAGTCCATGTACATCCGCAGCTCCCATATCTTTTTCTTTACAAAGAGGACCAATGTAGCATACGGTGACACTCTCTCCCCTGCTTCGTCAACTCCTCCAACTGCTTCTTCAGCTCACCCAGCTCATTATCACTCATGCGATAAGCAGCCCACACCGTTGGAGTTGCTCCAGGAACCAGCTCAATTCTTTGGTCAATGTCCCGCTTCCGTGGTAAACCCTTTGGCAGCTCAGCACAAAACAGGTCATTTCAGCTGTCCAACATTTCCTTGACGCCTTCCGACGGCTCTGCTACTTGTGCTTTCTGCTGCTCTCCCTCTGGTTACTTTGCCTCTGCTGCCAAGACTTCCACCTCTTTAGATGCTTCCATTTGCTGCATCCACACAAGGTAGACTTGGTCCCCCTTGCACTGACAGCGCTTTAGCTACACGTAACTCAATTGCGGCACCTTCCCTGCCTTGGAGTCCGTCTCCTTTGCCTACAACAGAAAAACAATTTGCTCTTCCCATTTCTTCACTTTCACCAGGCTGTGCACCCAATCCACAGCAAGATTCCACTGGTGCAGCCAGTCACGTTCGGGAATGGCATCATAGGCGTCCATCGGGCACGTGCGAAAGTTCACCTCACACGACAGCTTGCCGGGACGGATCCTCAAAGGCTTCAGAGGCAGTCCGCACTCCAGCTCCCATTGCACCAACTTGGCCGTAGTTGGCTTTCGGGATAGCCGTGCAAGCCCCAACCTCTTTGCAAGCTCAACGCTGAAGAATGAGTGTGACGCGTCGCAATCCAACAATGCTTTAATCTGCCGGCGAGTTTTGCTGTCCACAGAACCAGCCAATAGAACTTTGGCTTTTAGGAGGATTCCCAGAACGCTTCTGCTTCCTTCGCTTCACAGCAGTACACTTGGCAGCTTCCTAGTTGTAGAAGGACTTTTGGGGCTGGTGTTCGCTGATGCAGACGAAGTTTTTTTAGCAGTTGGCCGCCCGTCACTCATTGTTGGTTGCCGTTTCCCTGCTACTTCTTCTTGCAGTCCTTCGTTTGGTGCCCACGCTTCCCGCAGATCCAACAGTTCCCACCACGCCGCTTATTCTGCTGCTGGCCTCCTTACATTGCGTTGATTTCCATGGGATGAGTTTGTTGGTACTGTGTTAGACACTTGAAAATTTCCTCCTCCTCACGGAAACCCCCTGGATGGTAGTGTAGCGCGTCAACGCGCTCAGCAGTGGCCACCATCGCCTGGAACTCCATGATTCCACTGAGTGCTAGCGTGTGCTGAATTTCCACCTTCAAGCCGTCATGGTACTTGTCTACCATCTCCGGCTCGCTCATGTTGTTGATCTTTGAGCACAATGCCAAGAAACGGCTTGTGAACTCTTGCACCGAGCCGATCTGATTCAGCTGCTTAAGCGTGTTGCGTGCGATCATGGAGGCGTTCACGAGATTAAATCGATCTGTGATGGCTTGCTCGAACTGCTCCCATGTTGTCGGCACGCAAGCTTCAGCTTACCTTGCGCCTGGCTTCCACAATACGGCATGTTGCACAGCTGCGTTCCCACCTGCAACTCCAGTGGCCAGCAAATTTAGCTGCCTCCACCACTCCAATGCTGCTCTGCGTAGCAGTGTCACCGCAAATGACACACGCACAGCATCGTACTCTAGAGGGTGATCCTGAGTCCCAAAGTAGCTGTTCATCGTGAACATCTAGGTTCGTACGCTCGCACCCTTGACGGAGGGATTGAACGCTTCCGGAGCCTTTGGCTTTGGTCTCGACGAACTTTTTCACCAGGCCGCCCGAACCTGTCAAGCGTCATTCCTATCCCGCAGGTCAGCCATCTGCCAATTGAGCCATTCATTCTCTAGCTTGAGGGCTCCCAGCTGCTCTACGATCTGCTGTAGGGCCTGCTCCATGGCATGGGATAATTTTTTGCTGTAGGAGATCCTGACAAAGAATTTGACAGTATTTTGGCAGCAGTAAAAGACTTTCCAGCAGTAATTCGACAGTCCATAACAACAAATAGACGTCTTCACAGAACGTAACATTCACCCGTCATCTCCCGCGTGCGCACGGTAGGCCGTGTGGATGCTCTGGAACTATAGAAACATTTTAGAGGTTGGCTTGTGCGTTGGCTTCAAAGTCTGGTCCAACAATCTCCCTCTCGATCAGCCTCGACGTTGTCCATCATAGTCCGTGCCTTCGCTCCTTGAAGTTTTGCGAGCTCCGGCAGTGCTTTCGCCCTACATGTGGCTCTGGCTCTGATTCAGATGTGGGAATGGGTGCTCTCTGGAGATTAGGCTTAAGTATGTGGAGAGCATAGTTGTAGTGGAAAGTTAGAGTTGGAGAAGTCTGGAAACCAGAGCTAGAAAATACAGGTTGTTTACAATGAACAGAGTACAAGGTATTCATATTGTTTGGCTGGCCTGTCTTGGCCCTGGTCTAGTGCTTCCCTAGCTTGTTGTAGCAAGATACTTGCTCCTGAAGCCAATGCTCTGCTTGCACCTGAAACTGGTGCTCTACTTGCACCTAATGCCTAGTGCGAGAAATGCTTGGCCGTGGATTGTGGAGGTCGAAGGTCTGTCTTGTCTCTCGGCGAGGCGCTACGTGCGTTGCACGTCACCGTGTATGCTTCCTGGTGGTGTGTGCGGTTGTGTTATTACGCACGCCGCCGGAAGTACCACTGTCGCGGTTGACCGCATCCGGTGTCGAAGGGCCGCCATCGAGGCAGACCCTCGGCGGGTAGCGTTACAGGTACGCTATTCGCAGAGGAGAGGAGAAGCCACCTTTGCATGACGTGTTCAGTACGCTACGTGAAGGTGCAAGTGAAACACGCCCTTGGCATGTGGAGCTCGCACTCGCTCACTCACTCCTCGCATCCTTGCGTCCTCACATTCCCGCATCTGCAAGTCATCGGGGTCGAGCCGGACCTCTCTATGGAATTCTGCCTAGAATATCTGGAAAACGGGAAAATGTCCTGAGTACCCCCGAAACCCAGGCGAGAACCTGTGTAGGCCTGAAAAATAGGGGGCACCTCATTATAGTCCCAAAAGCGCAAAGCCCTGGTCATGGAAGAAATGTTGAGAAAGATGTACAAACGAGCACAGGGGTTAAGCTTGCCGTTTAGAAGATATTGAGGAAACCAAATAACAGTGACACAACCTAGATGCGAGAAAACTTCAATGCAGTATGGAGACCAAACCAATGTTTGAAGGGTGAGATGGGGGTCCCCAGATTCAAGAATCTAGAAGCTACCTAAAAAGGGCACTGAGGAGAGAACACAGTGGGCAACAATGATGGCAAAGCGTATCAGAAGCTACTCGCCACACTCCGCAAGACAACGAGGCAGGTAAACATATTCCGAGTCCTCAATCCACAAAACATGGTCAGGACGACACCTGTGAACGCAACCTTATGCAGAACCATGAAGTGCACTGTCCAAGTCACACACAATTGACCCAAGATTTGAATGTTCACTCTCACCTCCCTCATTACGGAGGTGTCGCTGGTGGACGATGTGAGAGATTGCTATGTCCAATTGGTCTTCGTCTTCTGGTCGGCCAGGTTTAATGATCGTCCCTTACGGCGAGCGCCAATGGAGGAAGTGTGGTGAAACCCATGCTCATAGAGAGTAAAGAATAGAGAGATGACCATAGAAGGAAGGTCCTTCAAACGCTGGAGGCCAGCTATAGGGTTAAAGCGGTGGGAGATGTACCACGTTGTTGTAGGCTGTGGCATCAATGGAGGTGGAAGGAATGCGGGTGGAAGGTGTAGTTATGTAGAGACATGAGACACGTCACCAACGTCACCAGAGGAACATGCCTAGTACATCTGCATCGCGTATGCTAGATGGAGGGGAGTGAGACACTTCGGAGCTGAATTACTAGTGGGCCTAAAGTCATGTCATCGTGCTAGAGGAAAACGAAGAAGTTGACGAGCTGTAGAAGCCTCTCCCGTTCTCGTGTCTGCATTATGCGTCAGCCGACTCCTCCCATGAAGAGCTGCATTTTCTTTTCCCGCAACATCGCCCACCGCCTTGAGTCACTAGGGAGGAAGCATGTGCACAGGACGAGGAGGCAAAGTAGGAAGTGGTGAAAGTGGGGAGTGCGGTTTAAGCAACCATGAAGGTTGCATGATGAATGTGCTTGTTCTTTAGAGTGCTCTATCGAATGATGAAGAACTGCGCTGTGAACTCCCAGAGGACACCAATGCCCAATGCAGCGTCATCAAGAACTTGTTATGTGGCAAGGTGATCAAGCACATTGGCTTTGATCACCTTGAAATGTCACAGAATTCGAGGATGAGGATTTTGATTATGGAGAGGATTGATGGGAGTTGGCCTAGTGTTGTCTTTCCCAGATTTGGTTGTCAATTTGAGACTGCGAGCCCTTAAGCATGCACAGTCTCATGAGTACGCATAGACAATCTATTGAACTGAATAGTGAGAACGCTCTATGCTACATGTCCATCCACTATGGCGTGGTGCTTGATGAGAGCGTATGCACCAAGTGGGTCAGCATGCATACTGTGTGTGGTATTAGTATTGTAGGACCAGATCTCATCACTGAGACATTAGACCCTCCACAAATGAGAGCATGAACAAAGCACGCTGACTCTGACACAACATGGAGCAAGAGATGATCAGCAGAATGGTTACACTCATGGTATTATTCCCGCAGCTTCTCTCCCTGTACCTATGTACTTTAACAAATCTCCCAAGACGAGAAGGGTAGGTTAGGAGTGAAGTGGGATGGTGATGTGTCCAAGTCACACTGAGGCTATGGAGGCAATGTTGTACCAGATGTTACTTTGACTACAAGGGGCCCATACTGAATCGAGCCAGAAGATTTAGATGTGGGAGTGGTTTGGTAAACAATACAGCAATGATGCCGATGGTCGTTGGAATAGAGGGAATGGCACCCAACCAAGTCTGTTCTGTGATTTGCAAAGGTATCATGATCATCTTATTCACCATGTAACCGTTCTTTTGCTCTGTGCTGGAGAGTGAGAGAAGCCTATAGTACAATGTGCTTAGACTGAAGCTCTGATTACAAGGCAGTGTATTGCTCATGGTCAACTGGCATTGTGCCAACGATGAAAATTTGCCAAGAAGACATCGG
>SZWC01036171.1:0-16157 GCA_023375785.1 Penium margaritaceum | reverse complement strand
CTCTCTCTCTCTCTCTCTCTCTCTCTCTCTCTCTCTCTCTCTCTCTCTCTCTCTCGTTGTTTGGCTACTCCGATGCAAACTGGGCTGGTGATGTGGATGAAATAAAATCAATGTCAGGATACGTGTTTGTGCTTGGTGGTGCAGCAGTTTTATGGGCAAGTAGGAAGCAGGACAGTGTGGCACTGTCCAGCACCAAAGAAGAGTACATCTTGCTTGCGGAAGCCACAAAGGAGGCAGTGTGGCTGCCACGGTTGCTAAAGGAGACTGGGGTGCCACAAAGGAAGCCGACAATACTCAATGTGGACAACATGAGTGCCAATCAGTGTTGCTCTCCGGACGACGGACAAAGCCACAACATTGTTAACAACGAGCAACTTTGTAGCCAGTTTCAGTCATAATGTTAGTAGTGAAGAGATTTTGGTGGGTTTAGTGGCAAAACTGGTGGGAAACCTAACAACACGCAAATTTTCTATTTCCTCAAGTTGTGCATACATGATTTTTGAGCAGTTTTTTAACACATCAGTATCGTCAGATTTATTCACTTCCTACCACTTGTGCATTTATGCACTTGGGCATGCTGATGCATACCACCAAGCATGTTGTCATCTCATCTCACTTGAGCATGAAGAGAATCAGCATACTATTAGGTACTCAATGCTTTGGGCAACACATGTGTACAAGACCATCAATCACACATGAAGCAAAGATGAACACATGAGATGGAAAATGATAGAACTTTCACATTTTTTTAGGTTTGAAGCACATTGCCTAGAACAACTACTTCTTGCCACATGCACGCTTAGCAGGCTTGTCTGTTGCACGGCTATGCCTGGTTCCTGATGCACTCATGGGTGCCATGGCACCATCAAATACAGGGGGGACACTTTGATCAGGGGATGTAGTGCCTGCTGCCACTGCACTACCAGTTGCAGCTTGACTTCTTCCACTGTGTGCACTGGTACATGCCTTCTGCTGCTGCTGGAGTTTGCATAGCATCTGCTGGGCTCCCTTCATCAGTTGCTTCAGTCCCTGCATCTGTTGTTGCTGGGTTCCCTGCATCTGCTGCCGCTGGTGTTGCCTTGCTGCCCCAGTCTGGTTGCTGGTACCTTTGTGGTCCTGTAATGCAGCTGTTGGTGTTTCCTCCTGCATGCGCACTCGCCGAGCATGCGGCAACATGGGGCTGTCCATCATGACACAAACATTTGTCATCACTTGAATCACATCATCATTAGCTTGCATTATCTCATCCTCTTCTCCCTCATCCTCCCCTTCATCACTACTCCTACCCTCATCATCCTCGTTATTCAGTAGCTCCAGCTCTCCTCCCACCTCCATAATCTCACCATCATCCTCACTCTCTTCTCCATCATCAACTACACTTGCTCTATCAGCTGCTGCCACTCGACCACCACCTTTTCCATAGTGCTTCCAAAGATGCACATGACAGCGCACAAACAACTCCAAAGTCATCACCAGCAGAACGTTCCTACGAGCAGTGTGAATGAGCTCATGTGTGGAGAAAACACGCTCACACCCTGAGCAGGATCAGGGCTAGGAAAGCACCCTCAAAGCCAGATCACCCAGCACAGGCATACAGTGCTTGGGTTTAACGTGCCACTCAACAGGTTTCATGCTCCGGCACTGCACTTTGACAACTGCAGCAATTGCCTTTGCATTCTTTGATGCAATCATACTTGGAACTGGGTTCAGCATCACCTGTCCCTTCTGAAATAAATCAATCTCTCTTGGCACCAGTGCATCTACAACTGCCTGCCATGCCTGCATGGTTGCAGAGTCCAGAGACAGATTATTGCCAAAGTGCTCAGGATGCAAGTGCCTAGCAGCAGCATAGAGTGGGCAGGCCATGTCCTTTGTCCAGCGTGCATTCAGCCTTAACACAACAAACTGCACGTGCACCTTGGCTACCTTGGCAGGCTTCCTCACTTTCTTCACACTTAGTGTCCTGCTCTCCTCCGAACTGTCCAAAAAACCCTTGTAGGTCTCACCTGCCATGCCTCCCTGCCTGTCTGCCATATGCAAAGCCCTCAGCAAGGGCTCAAGCAGGTCCCCAAGCTGCCGCACCTGTAGCCAAAACACTAGCTGGTGGATTAGGCGGCGGGCCTCATTCTTCCTAGCCTTGAACCCAGCATCCCGCCTGAAGCCCATCTGTGTCCACAACTCACTGTCAACCATGGTCTCAAGATTTTCCTTCTGATCCAAAAGCCGCCCCACCATGAGAAAAACATATGCAAACCTGGTCTCACACCTTGGCACGAGCATCTTGCCTCCTGTCCGTTCACGAAGCCACGACCGTGGCAGGTCATTGTTCCTCACAAATAAGACAACCTTCTCAAACCTGGAAATAAGAAAACCACCCTAGTCGCATTTGCCGATTTCCTTCATGACCAAATCAATGTTGTGAGCAAAGTACCCCTGGAAGAAGAGGTTTGGGTACTTTGGGTTGAGGTCACTGAATGCTTTCTTGTTGACAGTAGTATTGTCACAAATCACTGACACAACTCTGCCAACCCCCACCGCCTCTATGGCGGCCTCAATCATTGTTGTAGTGTGATCTGCATCCCAACTGAGGTTGCTAGCATCTGTGGAGAAGAGGTAGACTAAACCCTGTGCATTGCAGGCCATGGCATTGTAAATGGGCCGGACCTGGCAGTTGGCCCACACGTCCACAGGAACAAACGTGCTATAGATGTCTCAAGCCTGCTTCATGGGAGCATCTAGCTCCTCGAGCTCTTTGTCTAGATTGGGAAGGAGATCACTGATGACGGTATTGCGGCTTGGTAGCTTGAAGCCGGAACTGGTCTTCCTGACATTCTTCACCACTTCTAGCAAGACACCTTCATGACAGAATGAGACAGGGAGAGCTCCAATGCACATGAGCTTGATAATGGACAGTTGGCACTTGTCGTTATGACCACGTTCAATGTGCTGGTCCGTGGATGATTCCCAGAAAGTGGAGGCTCTTCTGATGTCAAACAGTGTTACCTTGTCGGCTGGGTTGAGTTGAGTTGGGACTGGTTTTCGAGGTTGCTGACTGCTGCCAGGCTGGGCATCGTTGTCATCACTGTTTGGTTCCAAGGTCACCCCAGACTTGATGGTGCTGCAGAAACCGCACCTCCACCCTAGCTTCTTGGACTTGGCCGGGTATGGCTCGCAGTGCTTGCTGAATTCTTTCGTCAAGTAGTCCCCGGAGACCTGACGCTTCTGTGGAGGGTTCCAACGTGATGCATCAAACAGCTTGGTGACAGACGAGGGGTTGGGGGACTGGAAGGTCCCAGAGGCAATAGATTTTCTCCTAGAGGGCTGTGAGGATGACCTTGTCTGCTGGACTGCCATGGTGAGACGTTGTCGCACACCAAGTGCCAAACAACACTTGGTGTGCAACGCTGATGGTGAAGAGAAGGGAAGAGACTTAGTTCCAAAAAATCTCTTTCATCCCGTCCAAGCGACAAACCGCTCACACAGACAGAGTGTCGACATGCGGGTGTAACAGTGCCATGCGTTGATGACTACATGACAGTATTGTGATTATACAAGCTCCGCCGATGATCAATGTGGCATCTACAATGGCGATTCATGTCCATCCATTTTCAAGAAATCCAACAAACGTTGGAGCTCAGAAATTTGATTATCTTTGCCGTTCAAACCTACTGTTTGAATGAAACATGGGGCAATGCACAATAAGCAATACCTACATATAGTCTGTCAAACCCCATTGAAAAAATGTCTAAAAATGCTCAAAATCCTTCATGGCATGTTGAGCTGAATGGCTCAGGGGCGTCCAGTTGTAGATTGCACTCAACACAATACAAACAACTATTCATTTCTTCAACTCATTTCCACCCTGGAATCTTACTTAGCAGCCAATACATGGGCTACAACAGTTGACGTGTGCCATGCAACCATACCAGACATGCACAGCATATGACAACAGCAAATGTAGAAATATTTTCCTATTTTGGCTCCAAAAATGAATGACTCGGCTCTGGGGTCAATTTTTGTGGTCCTTGTGTTTTTCCTATTTTCTGAAGTAGTAGGGATGTGTGTGGCCAAATGCCCATTTTTTACAACCCGGGGTCACTATTGGCCCTACAACACAACGTAGCCACAACATTGTAGAACATTGCTATGTTTTCATTATAGGTCTCCTACGGTAAAAAAAAGAGCAACACTGGTGCAAAAAACCTCACCCACAACCCGGTGCTGCACGGGCAGACCATGTTGACATGGTGTGTCCCTTGCCATGAGTTCCGTTGATCATACTCCCTCGTTCGACCACAGAGGAGTGGTCGAATAGCTGATCTGAATTTTGATTTGGATTCCATGGATTTTTCTATGTAAGATCGAACTTTGAATCGCTCGATTTGACTGAGTATTCAGAAAGTTAGCCTAGTCCGAAGTTCGGGTGTTGGGCGGGTGGAATCTGGTACCTGCCATGGGTTGCGGGATAATCTACCGCCAGTGATCCAAGTTCATCCCCAACGAGCTCCAAATGTACCAGAGGTATAAAAAGAAGTAACTAGAAGGACCTCGTTAACCAGGATGAAATTCTCCTTGACTTCTGGGCGAGGAAAGGCGCTCCGACAAGTCATCGTCGAAGTGCCTCCCATTGCCTAGCGGTCAAGGCAAGGTGGACGGCTCCACCAAGGGTTACTTCGATGGCCGTAACAGAGGCTCTTCTGCTCCAATTTGGGCATGCTTGGATGCGTTGGAAAGCTTAGATCACAGGGTATAAGGATTTGATATAATCTTACTATGCTCAGTTAAAAAATGTGTTTCGATTCAGTTCTACTGAATGCGACGTGTTCTATGCACTCACATCCGTGATCCTTGTGCTCCACACTCTTCACCAAAGGTGTCCATTGGCTGCCCCAAACATTGGTAGCATGAATTAGTGAGAGCTAGGCATCCTTGAGGGTGCTTCCACACCCACTTGTACCAACAAAGGGTTATGGACCCAGGTGCCTAGAAGGATCCTAGCTCTACAACTTTCACGCTACCGCCGCGTACCATGGCAACGACCGAGCAAGAGAGCATCGGCGTCGTCTCGAATTTTGACGAGAAAGGCTTCCCTTTGTGAAGGTGGCAGTTTGAGGTCTACCTCAATGAAAAAGGCCTGCTTGAGCTGGTCAATGGCAAAGAGACCGCCCCTCCGGATACTGCGACGCCGGAGGAAGTGGACGAGTACAAGAAACGCAACAAGAAGGCGCTTGCCTTGTTGGCGTTAGCAGTAGCTCCAATGCAGCGTGCACTCATTGAAGGATGCACGGAAGTTGCGGAGGCCTCGAAGAAGCTCTGCACCATCTACCAGTTCACCAACCTTGTTAACCAGCTCTTTGTCTTCAAGAGGCTTGTCACCCTCTGAGCCAACGAAGGCGACGGCATCATGGAGATCCTATAGCAGATTGAGTCTCTTACTGCCAAATACGTAGCCACCGGATGGAAGGTCGACCCTCAACTGTAAACCATGATCCTCCTCCTAGCCTTGCCAGACAGTTGGAGTCCCATGATCACCGTCGTAGGCAAATTTTCCGCCGATGAGCTGAAGTACACGAAAGTGGTTGAGTACGTCCGCCATGAATGGATGCGGCGTGTGTTGGCACTAGTTGATGTGGAGGCACCCTCAAGGATTCCTAGCTCTCACTGGTACACGCTACCAATGTTTTGGAGCAGCCAATGGACACCAATGGTGAAGAGAGTGGAGCACAAGGATCACGGATGTGAGTGGGAAGAACACGTCGCATTCAGTAGATCTGAATCGAAACACCATTTTGTTACTTAGCATAGTGCGATTACATCATATCCTTATAGCCTGTGATCTAATCTTTTCAACGCATCCAAGCATGCCCATATTGGAGTAGTAGAGCCCCTGCTACGGCCGTCGAAGTAACCCTTGGTGGAGCCGCCTACCTTGCCTTTCTCGCTAGGCAACAGGAGGCGTTTCGACGATGACCCGTCGATGCGCCTTTCCTCGCCCAAAAGTCAAGGAGAAGTTCACCCTGGTCAAGGAGTTCCTTATGGTTTCCTCATTCATGCCCTTGGTGCATTTGGAGCCCATTGGAGACGAACTCGGATCACTTGCGGTGGATTATCCCGCCACCCATGGCGGGTACCAGATTCCACCCGTCCAACACCCGATTTTCGGGCTAGGCTAACGTTCTGAATACTCACTAAAATCAAGCGATTCAAAGCTTGATCCTACGTGGAAAACTCCAAGGAACCCAAATCTAAAATCAGATCAGGTGTTCGACCACTCCCCAGGGTCGAACAAGGGAGTACAAGCAACGACACTCATGGCAAGGAGCACATCATGTCAACAAACTCCCCCTTGCACCGCAGCCTTGATGCCCTGTTCTTGGAACCTGTAGCATTTTAAACTACACAGCAAAGACCGAGCTCCATGCAGCTCGCGTCGTGCCTGTCCTTGGGCTGTGCCTTGGTCATGGCGTCGGCGAGCATGCGCTTAGTGCCATAATGCACAATAGCCACATCTCCCTTCGCCACCATGTCCCGCGCGTAATGATGCCTGATCTCGATGTGCTTGGTCCTCCTGTACCGCATCGGTTTCTGGGTCAGGCTGATGGCACTCATGTTTTCAACATTGAGTACCGTCGGCTTCCTTTACGACACCCCGATCTCCTTAAGCAGCCGCCGCAGCCACACCGCCTCCTTTGCGGCTTCCGCGAGCGCGATGTACTCCGCTTCGGTGCTGGACAGTGCCACACAGTCCTGCTTCCTGCTTGCCCATGAAACTGCTGCACCGCCAAGCACAAACATACCCCGACGTTGATTTTCTGTCATCCACATCACCAGGCCAGTTGGCATTGGAGTAGCCGACCAAATCGAGGGATTCATCACGCGCTCCCTCTCAAAACACGAGCCACGACTGTTTTGTCGCCTTGAGATAGCGGAGGATCCGCTTCACTGCTTGCAAATGCAGCGGCCCGGGGTCAGCAACGTAGCGGCTCACTTGGCCCTCCACGAAGGCCAGGTCGGGCCGCGTCGCCACCATGGCATACATGATGCTCCCCACAGCGGACTGGTATGGCACACCTGCCATCTTTTCCTTCTCCTCGTCAGTGCTCGGCCCCATGCTCGAGCTCAGCTCACATGTGGTGGTCATGGGTGTGCCGATGGGGTTGCACTCCTCCATGTTGTAGCGGTGGAGGACCTTTTGCTCGTACTTTTCCTGTCCCATTTCGAGTGTGCGTTCCTTGCGGTCCCTCTTGATGTTGACGCTGAGGTAGTACTCGAGTTCGCCCAGGTCGGTCATTTCGAACCGACCGCCCAGCTGCCGCTTCAGGTTTACCAATTCCTCCATGTCCGACGACACGAGGATGAGATCTTTCACATAAAGTACCATGATCTAGTGCAACCCCGGCTGCTTCCGTACGTACACATTGTGATCCGTCTCGCAACGCTTGAAGCCAAGCTCGGCCATGAAGCTGTCCATTTTCAAGTACCGCATGAGTGGCGCTTGCTTCAGCCCGTAGAGCGCCTTGTAAAGCTGGCACACCTTTCCCGGCGGCGCGTCCACCTCCTCCGCCACCTCCATGTAGACCTCCTTGTCCAGGTCGCCGTTGAGGAATGCAGTTTTCACATCCATTCGATGGACTTCGTAGTCGCGCGCCGCCGCCATCGAGAGGATGGAGCGAATGGAGGCAAACTTTGCCACCGGTGCGAAGGTTTCATCGTAGTGTTCACCCTTCCGCTGGGCGTACCCCTTCGTAACCAGCCGCGCCTTGTACCGCTCCACCTTCTCCTCCTTGGTGAGCTTCTTCTTGAATATCCACTTGGAGCCGATGATTTTTACGCTCTCCGGCCTGTCAATCAGCTGCCAAGTGCCATTCTCTTCATGGGAGGTGAGCTCAGATTTTATAGCTCCCTCCCACTCAGCCCCATCCTTCTATTGCAATGCCTCCTTGACGGTCTTGGACTCCTCTTGCACAAAGAACGCTCAATCGAGCACAGTCCAGATGCCCTCTGCGGCATCGTACGTCTTTGCCGTCCTCCTTGTGCAGCCGCTTCTCTGAGACTGCTGCTATTGAGGCTGCTGCTGCTGCTGCCGTTGCTGCTGCTACTGCTGCTACCCCCTCGCCATGACACTCACACCGCTGGCCTGCTCCCCCTCTCTTGGGGACCGTGGGGATACAGGCTCATTCCCCACCTCTTCGTTCAGCTCCACTGCTGCTGGCGCTTCGGACTCATTGTCCGACTCGGCTGAATGCAAATCAGCCGCTCCCACATGGCCCGGATGGTTCTTGCCAGCTGGAGCCGATGGGACGTCACCCTCTTTTGCGTTCGCCGGCGTCTCCCTCTCAAGGAGTGGCAGCCACTCCCCCCGCTTGGAGAGACCCGCGTCCTTGTCTGTCCAATGGCTGTCCTCATCGAACGTGACATCGTGACTCTTCACGATCTGCTGCCTCCACGGGTCGAAGAGCCAGTACGCCTTGCTTCCGCTCTCGTACCTGTTGAAGATGCACCGGCGAGTCCGCGGGTCCAGCTTGCCCCGCCCCTCCCGTGCCTGCACAACTGCATGTGCAACACATCCAAACATGCAGAGGTGAGCCACAGTTGGCTTTCTCCCGCTCCACACTTCTTGTGGCGTCTTCCACACCTTGGACTCCGCGTCGTTTAGCGGCTTCGTCGGCGTCAGGTTCATGATGTACGCCACTGTCCGTCCCGCCTCGCCCCAGTACCGTTGCGCGAGGCCGGCATCGCTCAACATGGACCGGAGCATGTCGAGGATGGTGTGGTTCTCCCTCTCGGCGATGCTGTTTTGCTGCGGAGAGTGTGGCGTAGTTTTCTGCCACGTGATCCCCTTGCTCTTCATCCATGCCAAGCAGCACTCGTACGCGCCGCCGTAATCGCTCCGGAACGCCTTCACCTTCAACTCTGCTTGTCGCTCCAGAGCCGTCGCGAACTCCTGCATACACGATAAGGCATCGATGTTCCTCTTGATCATGTAGAGGTAGAGCTTGCGGCTGTGGTCGTCAGTGAAGGTCACGAAGTAGCGAGAGCCCCCAATGCAGCTCTCAAATGGTCCACATAAGTCAATGTGGACCACCTCCAACTTCGTCGATATACGCATCCCTTTGCCATCGAACGAATGTTGTGTTTCCTTGCCAACCACGCACGGCTCGCACATGGCATTCTTGACAGCGCCGAGGCTCTTGACCTCAAGACCTCGCACCGCTTCCTTCTTCGCCATGTCCCTCACAGTTCAAGGAGCAATGTGACATAGGCGGCGGTGCCATAGGTCCAGGTTTCCATCCTCCTTCTTCGTGAGGTGGGCAACGTCGGACCCTGCCCGGTTACCGAGGATCTTTGCACTTAGCAGGTACAAGTCGTCCTCTCGCTTTCCACGTGCAATGACCTCACCGTCTCCCTCCTTCCGGATGAAAGCCTCCTTCTTGTTGAAGAGCACCTCGAGCCCCTTGTCGGTAAGGCGGCTCACTGACAGCAGATTTGCCCCAAAGTTGGGCATGTGGAGCACGTCATCAATTGTGCTCGTGACAGCCTCCCCGTCCACATCCACCTCGATGCGGACGTTGCCTTCTCCGGCAGCCAACTCCGTTTTGTCGTTGGCCACCATCATGTGCCGTTCCGAGGCACCATATGTGACGAATGCCACCCGCTTGCATTGCGTGTGGCGGCCTGACCCGGAGTCAATCACGGAGACTCCTGGATCATACAAGTCGGTGGACTCCTTTGCCATCATTGCATGGTCGTCCTTCTTTCCAACCTTCCCCGACTGGTCCAGTTTTTTGTTGGGGCAATTGCGTGCTTAGTGGCCTTCTTTGCCACACACGTAGCACTCCCCCTTGTTGTCACCTCTCTTGGTGCCCCGCTTGGCACCCTTCCCCTTCTTGCCTCCCCCTCCACCTTGAGGGCGGACGGCATAGGCGGAACTTGATGTTACCCCACTCTCTCTGCCACCACGCCGCATCCATTCATTACGGACGTACTCAGCCACATTCGGGTACTTCAGCTTATCGGCGGACCAGCCGCCTACGACAGTGATTATGGGACTCCAACTGTCCGGCAAGGCCAGGAGGAGGATCATGGCCTGCAGCTGAGGGTCGACCTTCCACCTGGAGGCTATGCACTCGGCAGTCAGGGACTCAATCTGTTGCAGGATCTTCATGATGTCGTCGCCTTCGTTGGCTCAGAGGGTGACAAGCCTCTTGAAGACAAAGAGCTGGTTAGCAAGGTTGATAGACTTGTAGATGGTGCAGAGCTTCTTCAAGGCCTCCGCGGCCTCCGTGCATCCTTGAATGAGGGAGTGGTGCATCGGAGAAAGCACATACACCAACAAAGCAAGTGTCTTCTTGTTGCGCTTCTTATACGCTTCTACTTCCTATGGTATCGCGGTATCTGGAGGGGCCTTTTCTTTATCGTTGACTAGCTCAAGCAGGCCCTTGTCATCGAAGAAGACCTCAAACTCCCACCTCCACAGGTGGAAGCCAAGTCTGTCGAACTTCGAGACACCGATGCTCTCTTGCTCGGTCGGTGCCATGGCGCGCAGCGGTAGCGTGAACGTTATAGAGCTAGGGTCCCTCTAGGCATGTGGGCCCATGACCCGTTTTTGGCACTAGGGGATTTGGAGGCACCCTCAAGGATGCCTAGCTCTCACTGGTACATGCTACCAATGTTTGGAGCAGCCAATGCACACCAATGGTGAAGAGTGTGGAGCACAAGGATCACGGATGTGAGTTGGCAGAACACGTCGCATTCAGTAGATCTGAATCAAAATACTTTTTTGTTAGTTATCATAGTGATATTACATCATATCCTTATAGCCTGTGATCTAAGCTTTCCAACGCATCCAAGCACGCCCAAAGTGGAGCAGTAGAGCTCCTGCTACGGCCGTCGAAGTAACCCTTGGTGGAGGCGCTCACCTTGCCTTGCACGCTAGGCAACGGGAGGCGTTTCGACGATGACCCGTCGAAGCGCCTTTCTTCGTCCAGAAGTCAAGGAGAAGTTCACCCTGGTCAAGGAGGTCCTTATGGTTTCCTCCTTCATGCCCTTGGTGCATTTGGAGCCCATTGGAGACGAACTCGGATCACTTGCGGTGGATTATCCTGCCACCCATGGCGGGTACCAGATTCCACCCGCCCAACACCCGATTTTTGGGCTAGGCTAACTTTCTGAATGCTCACCCAAATCGAGCGATTCAAAGCTTGATCCTACATGGAAAACTCCAAGAAACCCAAATCTAAAATCAGATCAGGTGTTCGACCACTCCCCAGTGGTCGAACAAGGGATTACGATCAACGGCACTCATGGCAAGGAGCACATCATGTCAACAACGTGGTGGGAGAGAGAGCGGGACAATATCAAGTTCCTCCTATGCCTTACACCCTCAAGGTGGAGGGGGAGTCAAGAAGGGGAAGATTACCGAGCAGAGCATCAAGAAAGGTGACAAGAAGGGGGAGTGCTACGTGTGTGGAAAAGAAGGCCACGTTGCACGCAACTGCCCCAATAGAAAGTCGGACCTGGCAGGGAAGGCTGGAAAGAAGGACGACCTTGCAATGATGGTGAGGAAGTCCGCCGACTTGAAAGATCTGGGAGTCTCCATGATTGAATCTGGATTGGGCTGCAACACGCAATGCAAATGGGAGGCATTCGTTACCTATAATGCCTCATAGTGACGCATGATGGTGGCTAGCGGCAAAACGAAGTTGGCTGCCAGTAAAGGCAACGTTCGCATCGCGATGGATGTGGACGGAGAGGCTGTCACGAGCACAGTTTACGATGTGCTCCACATGCCCAAATTTGGGGCAAATCTGCTGTCAGTGAGCCACCTTACTGACAAGGGGCTCGAGGTGATCTTCAACAAGACGGAGGCCATCTTCTGCAAGGAGGGAAACGTCAAGGTGATTTTACGTGGAAACCAAGAGGAGGACTTGTACCTCCTCCATGCAAAGATCCTCGGTAGTGGGGCGGGTTCCGAAGTTGCCCACCTTGCAAAGAAGGATGATAGAAACCTGGACATGTGGCACTGCCGTCTGTGTCACATCGCTCCCTCAACTATGAGAGACATGGCGAAGAAGGAAGTGGTGCGGGGTCTGGAGGTCAAGGGCCTCGACACAACCAAGAATGCCGTGTGTGAGCCTTGAGGGTCGGCAAGGCGACATGGCAGCCTTTTTTTGGCAAAGGGACGTGTGCATCGGCAAAGTTGGAGGTGGTTCACGCTGACGTGTGCGGACCATTTGAGAGCTCCATGGGGGGCGCTCGCTACTTCGTGACCTTCATTGACGATCACAGCCACAAGCTCTACCTCTACATCATCAAGAGGAAGAGCGATCTCTTGTCATTCATGCAGGAGTTCGTAGCGGCAGTTGAGCGGCAAACAGGGTTGAAGGTGAAGGTGTTCCGGACCAACAACTGTGCTGAGTACGAGGGCTGCTCGGCATGGATGAAGAGCAAGGGGATCACGTGGCAGAAAACTATGCCACATATTGCACAGCAGAACGACATCGCTGAGAGGGCAAACCGCACCATCCTCAACATGGTCCGGTCCATGTTGAGTAATAGCGGCCTCGCGCAGCGGTACTGGGGCGAGGTGGTACGGACAATCACGTACATTATGAACCTCACGCCAACGAATCCGCTAAAAGACACGGAGTCCAAGGTGTGGAAGACGCCACAAGAGGTGTGGAGCGAGAGGAAGCCAACTGTAGCTCACCTCCGCACATTTGGCTGCGTTGCACATGCTGTTGTGCAGGCACGGGAGGGGCGGGACAAGCTGGATCCGCGGACTCGCCGGTGCATCTTCGTCGAGTACGAGAGTAGGAGCAAGGCGTACCGGCTCTTTGACCCTCCGAGGTAGCAGATTGTGAAGAGTCACGACGTCACGTTCGACAAGGACAGCTATTGGAAGGACAAGGATGCGGGTCTCTCCAAGTGTGGGGAGTGGCTGCCTCTCCTCGAGGGGGAGACACTGGGAGATGCAAAAGAGGGTGACGGCCGAGCAGCTCCATGCGGCGACAACCATACGGGGGATGGGGGAGCACCTGATTTGCATTCAGTCGAGTCGGACAAAGATTCCGAAGCACCAGTAGCAGTGGAGCTGAATGAGGAGGCAGGGAGTGATTCCACATCTCCACGGTCCTTGAGAGAGGGGGAGCAGGCTAGCAATGCGAGTGGCACCACGAGAGGGCAGCAGCAGCAGCACTAGAAGCAGCAGCAACATCAACAGCAGCAGCCCCAAAGAAGCAGACGCGCAAGGAGGATGGTAAAACGGTATGATGGCGCGGAGGGCATCTGGACTGGGTTCGCTCGAGCGTTCTTTGCGCAAGAGGAGTCCGAGACCGTCAAGGAGGCGTTGCAGCAGAAGGATGGGGCTGAATAGGAGTGAGCTATAAAATTCGAGTTCGCCTCCCATGAATAGAATGGCACTTGGCAGCTTATCGACAGGCCTGAGGGCGCAAAAATCATCGGCTCCAAGTGGATCTTCAAGAAGAAGCTCACCAAGAAAGGGAAGTTGGAGCGGTACAAGGCACGGCTGGTGGCAAAGGGGTACGCCCAGCGGAAGGGTGAACACTACGAAGAAACCTTCACACCGGTGGTGAAGTTCGCCTCCATCCGCTCCATCCTCTTGGTGGCGGCAGCGCGCGACAATGAAGTCCACCAAATGGATGTGAAAACCGCATTCCTCAATGGTGAGCTGGACAATGAGGTTCTCATGGAGGTGCCGGAGGGGGTTGACGCGCTGCTGGGGAAGGTGTGTCGGCTTCACAAGGCGCTCTACGGGCTGAAGCAAACGCCACTCATGTGGTACCTGAAAATATACGGCTTCATGACCGAGCTTGGCTTCAAGCGCTGCGATGCAGATCATAGCGTGTACGTGCAGAAGGAGCCACAGTTGCACCAGATCGTGGTCCTTCACGTGGATGACCTCATCCTCGTGTCCTCGGACATGGAGGAGTTGGTGAGCCTGAAGCAACAGTTGGGCGGTCGGTTCAAAATGACCGACATGGACGAGCTTGAGCACTACCTTGGTATCGCCACCAAAAGGGACCGCAAGGCACGCACACTGGAGATGGGGCAGGCAAAGTACTGAGGATCTTCTCAGGATTAGATTGCAACTTGTTTCATGGTGGACTGTGCACCGTGGAGTGAGAATGAGTCAAAACCGTTGGACGGCAAACCTAAAAACGACAAGTGTGGGAGTAAGGGGAGCTACCCCTCTTACGCGTGAGCATCGCTAGTCGATCCTCACCCAGCGGCCGGCGAGCGAGGCTCGCCAGCGACCTGCGAAGTGCGAGGGCAAAGCCCTCGCTCGCCCCCAAGAAATTGGGTTTCCGAACACGGATAACCTAAGCACACTCAAACAACAAGCAAGCCTATCATTTTCCTACAAGTCTCTGAACGAGGGACAAAACTAGGTCTTTCCAAGAGTTTCATCAAAACGCTGTTAAAATGGGTCAGCAATGTGAGAGCAACCTAGTAGGAAGAGTCAATAGGCCACGTGGCCAGGGTGGAGACGAGCACACGGAGGCATGAATCCCGGAAAGCTGTAGGGAAACGCCTGGATGCCGTGCACTCACGTTGCGTCACCTCCACTCGGAGGACCAACGTGTCGTGTGCACTCATGACCACAAGGAACATATGTACACAGAAATTAACACGCCCCCTTGGACGGGAGTGTGGCAGGATTGCAATCCAGTTGATGGTCAAGAAGTCTGCTAGCTGCACCTTCCCACTTATGGCACAAACTCGGATGACACCAGCTTCAGCCGCTTCTCGTACAAAGTGGTATTCAGCGTTGATATCTTTGGTACGTGGATGCAGCACACGATCATTGGCAGCAATGCGGCATGCAGCAGAATTGTCACTATGCAGTGACACAGCAGGCACCTCAAATCCCAATTCTTGCAGCAGGCGTGCCAGCAAGATGCCCTCACATGCCGCCTCGCCCAATGCCATGTACTCAGCTTCAGCAATACTCTGTGCCACACACAACTGCTTTGCACTGCGCCATGACACAGCTGTGCCCCATACGCGAAACAAATAACCACCACGGCTGCGGGCTTCACGATCGCACCCATAATCACTATCACAATAGCCATCAAGCATTGGGTCCTGAGCTGAAGCAAATACCAGTCCAAGCTCAGCCGTGTCCAGCACATAACGCAGAAGTTTGAGAAATGCCTTGTGATGCGTGCTGCATGGTTGTTGGCTGAGCTGGGCAGGCACATTTATAGCACACGAGATATCCGGTCGCGTAGTTGTGGCCAGGTATGACAGGCTGCCCGTGATCTGTCGGTACAATGTGGGATCAGTTGTCGGTCCATAGTCCGTTGTCCGTGCATCCAGCAGGCGAGCATAGACGTCTGAGCTCATGGGTGTATGCTGTGGCAGTAGATGTTGCACAAGGTGTTCAAACCGTGTGGTCAGGTGTGAAATGAATCATCCTTGATGCAGTGCAAGTGTTCGTGCTGGTCTTTTCCTGACTATGGTCATGCCAAGAAAATTTTGTGCCTCACCCAAATCCGTCATGCGTTAGTGCGCAGTGAGCATTGCTTTGGTTTGTGCTATGAGTCAGGATGAAGGAGACAAGATCAACAGGTCATCCACGTACACCAGTAGGGCAATTGGTGCACCACCCTCCCATCGCAGAAACAGCGAGGGATCACAGATGCTTTGTGTAAACCCACCATGTTCCAGTGTACTTTGGATTTCCTTGTTTCAACACCTTGGAGCTTGTTTGAGACCATAGAGAGCTTTCAGCAGTAACCATACCCTGTCAGTACCATCATCAAAACCTTCCAGTTGTTTGACGTACAGTTCTTCTTCAAGAGATCCATTGAGAAAGGCATCTTTTACATCCATTTGGTGGATTTCCCAATCCTCACGTGCTGCAACTGCCAGCAACTCATGCCCTGTCCCTGTTGGCTCTAGTCGGTGTGGAGGCACCCTCAAGGATGCCTAGCTCTCACTGGATCACGCTACCAAGGTTTGGGACAGCCAAGGGACACCAATGGTGAAGAGTGTGGAGCACAAGGATCACGGATATGAGGGGGCAGAACACGTCGCATTCAGTAGAACTGAATCGAAACACGATTTTGTTACTTAGCATAGTGAGATTACATCAGATCCTTATAGCCTGTGATCTAAGCTTTCCAACGCAT
>SZWC01036169.1:2811-16158 GCA_023375785.1 Penium margaritaceum | reverse complement strand
GCTTCTTGGACGCTACATGGTTGGTCTGTCACCTTGACACTAGGATGCTTATGTGTCAAGCCCACAGTGCAAGTCTATTGGTGACGTGGCTGGTTCAGGCCACTTCCCAGGAATGTGATTTTGAGTTTTAGGACTGGAAAGACAGCTATAAAAGGACTTGTCTTGCATGCTGATCAATCAACCCTTGCTTGATGCTCTCTTGCGTATTGATGGCTTAAGCTCTTCTTGAGATGTAATGCTAAGGCGTTAGTACTCTTGAAGGTGGAGTGTATGCCTGATTAAGTTTGGGGTGCATGACACATGTCAACAAAGGAAGAAGGCCTAAAAACCTTTGTGAGCTTTTCGGTTTCGCGGCTTCTCTGCCAGAGGTGGTTAGCTCAGTAGCTAACAAAGGGTTATGGGCCCACTCCTCTGGTTAGGGAAGTTTCACGCACGCAACCGCTAAGGTCACAAGCAATGAGAGCGCCTTCGCTCTCAACCAACTTCTCTGTTTGCAGGGCAACATCAGCAGGAGGGGAATGCAACACATCTGCACCTTTCTACCTTGGGAGCTGACATCAGCCTACATCAGCCTACATCAGCCTACATCTGCTTGCAACGGCCAATGGTAACAGGGGAACCAGTTTCCTCTTCTCACCAACAGCCTACAGCGGCCTCAAACACAGGTTCATCGGCATCAACAACAGGTGCAGCAGCTGAAGAAGTTGTAGTTATGGGGATGGCAGGGACAGGGGAACCAGGGAATCATTCGCCCATCCTCAAGTTTGATGGAGAGGGGTTTGCACTCTAGAAGTGGCAGTTTGAGATCATCATGGATGAGAGAGATCTGCTAGGATATTTTGACGGAAGTATCCCAGCACCAAAGGAGGAGGGTGCTGACCTTGTGGCATGGGTCAAGCTCAACAAGAAGGCTCTCGCCATTCTTGTGTCCTCCATACAACCCTCAGTCCTTTCGCACATCAGCGGTTGTACAGTGGCAGCCGCGGCATACGCCAAACTCGGCAAGGTGTTTCAGTCCTCCTCACTTGCCAACCGTCTCTTCATTCTACAAAACCTCATCAGCATGAGGCTTGGTGAAGGGGAGGATGTCTCCGCCTTCATGCAGAAGTTTGAGACGCTCTTGCAACAAGCCACCGGCATGGGGTGGGACCTGAAATCCGACATGCAGGCCATGATCTTTCTGATGACGCTGCCGGAAAGTTGGGGCCCCATGATAACAGTGATTGGAGGGTGGAATGAAGATCTAGTTTCCTACACCACCGTCTCTGAGTATGTGCGTAATGAAGCCATGCGTCGTAGCAGTAGTGAAGAAAACATGGCTGCCTTTGCCTCACGGAGCAGCGGCACCTTCCGCAATACCTCATCCTCTGGGTACAAGGGAAACAACAGCACTAGCAACAGTGGAAGGGGTGCAAAGCGCCAAGGAAACTGCCACAACTGTGGCAAGGCCGGACACTGGGCTCGAGAGTGCCGTGCACCCAAGAGAGAGGGAGGAGACTGGGATGAATGGCGAGGGGGAAATGGTGGGAAGGATCCCACAAGCTTGATGGCTGAGTGTGCCTCCAACAAAGGGCGGGCGATACTCAGGCCAGGAGCCTATGGCCTTGACTCGGGCACAAACGAGCACACCACTTACGAGAAGAGAGACTTCATCTCTCTTGCTTCGTGTAACAAGAACTTCAGAGTCGCCAACGGCAAGGTTGAGGCAGCTGAGGGGATTGGTGACAAGCTGGTCACAGTGGGTATCAACGGTGGAGTTTCCGACCTCAAGCTAGAGAGGGTGGTCTACTTGCCCTCCTTCACAGCCAACCTACTCTCCGTCTCTAAGATAACTGACCATGGCATGACAGTGGTCTTTACAGAGAAGGAAGCAGTGATAGTTCCCACCAAAGACATCAACATTTCCTACTCTTCCAAGAAGGTTGTCGCACACGTTCCTCGCGTTGATGGACTCTACGTCTTGCAGACCAAAACGACAACTTCAACGGCTGAATCTTTGGCCGAGAGTGATGATGAGGAGAGCAGCGATGCAGACTCAGATGAGGAAGGACATGTTGGAGCAGCGGAAGCAGTGGAAGCAGATGACTCGGCAACAAAACCGCAAGCAAATGCAGTCACCGGGGCTGTTTATTCTAACCTGTGCACATCCTCCAANTGTGGCACAGGCGCTTTGGACACGTGGCTCATCGCACATTGGAGCTCATGGGAAAGCAGGAGCTAGTGCGTGGGATGGAGCTAGGTGATGAGGTGGAGGGAGCGGAGATCATGTGTGAGCCATGCCTTCAAGGCAAGGCGAAAAAGAAATCCTTCAAGCGTAATGGAACGCGTGCTCTCGCACCTCCTGATCTTGTCCACTCTGACGTATGTGGTCCCTTTCGCATACCATCAAATGGAGGCAGCCAATATTTCCTCACATGCATCGACGACAACAGCCGCAAATTCTGGATATACTTTCTCAAAAAGAAAAGTGAGGTGAAGGAGAATCTACAGGCCTTTGTCACTATGGTTGAGCGACAGAGTGGAAAGAAGGTGAAGGCATTCAGGACGGACAATGGGGGAGAGTACGAAGCTTGCAGGGAGTGGCTCAAGACACAGGGCATTGAACACCAGAAAACTACGCCCTACTCACCTCAAAGCAACGGCGTAGCAGGGAGGATGAACCAGACGCTCCTAGGCATGACAAGGTGCATGCTCTTTGATGCCAAGCTTCCTCTTAGGTTCTGGGCTGAAGCAGCACGTACGGCTACATACCTTGTGAACCTCACACCTGCAGCAGCTCTGTGAAGGAGAGGCAAGAAGAAGATGACACAGCAGTTGAAGACGCCTTAAGAAGCATGGTCAGGCAGGAAGCCGGACGCCTCCCATCTCAAGGTGTTCGGTTGCACCGGGTTTGCCAAGGTCCAGGCTGGTGAGGGCCCTGGAATGCTCGATGCAAGAGCACGAAAGTGTATTTTCATCCGTTACGACACCGCCCACAAAGCCTATCGACTGTGGGACCAAGGAGCCAAGAAGGTCATCCGCAGCAAAGACGTGGATTTCCACGAAATGTCTCTGAGTAAGGGAGGGCATCTCGAACTCGAGAACGCTCCAGAACAGGGAGAGTGGCTCACTCTCCTAGAAGAGGGAGACAAAGCACCAGCACAATTGCATGGGATAAGTGCTGCAACAGGGAGAGGAGCTCGTGAAGATGACTCGGAGGAATCAGACTCTGATTCCAACGTATCCGATCCTCCGGAACATGAGGATGATGCCTCTCCCATCATCAACGACGAACCAGACCTCCAGCCTCTACATCAACAGCACCAGCCAGCAGGTTCAAGGAGCAGTTCATGCCTCAAAGTACCTCGGCAACATTACGACGCAGATAGGGGTGAATGGACAGGCTTCAACTATTCATTCTTGGTTCAAGAGGAGCCAACGTCTGTGGCAGAGGCACTCACTCGGCCTGACAAAGCAGAGTGGGACGAAGCAATTCGCAGTGAACTCAGCTCCATTGAAGAGAATGGGACCTGGGTGCTGGTGGACAGACCTGCCGGGGCTCACGTTGTGGGGTCCAAGTGGGTGCTGAAAGTAAAAAGGAAACAAGATGGCAAGATAGACAAGTACAAGGCACGGGTGGTAGCAAAGGGGTTCTCCCAACGGCTTGGCGCGGAGTACGATGAGACCTTTGCCCCAGTTGTGACGTTTGCCTCTATCCAGTCAATGCTCGCCATTGCTGCTGCCGAGGACATGGAGGTCCACCAGATGGATGTCAAGACAGCCTTCCTTTACGGCAAGCTTGACAAGGAGGTATTGATGGAGGTTCTGGAGGGGGTTGATGCTCCTCAGGGCAAGGTGTGTAGACTGGTGAAGGCAATCTATGGGCTAAAACAAGCGCCAAGACTTTGGTACCAGGAGATGGACACCTTCATGGCCAAGGAGTTCTTCATGCACTGCGACAATGACCCTAGCATGTACGTGCATGAGAGTGACAAAGGGACTATGTTGGTCGCCTTGTACGTGATGGCTCTAGTGGGTGTGGAGGCACCCTCAAGGATGCCTAGCTCTTGCTGGTTCACGCTACCAAGGTTTGGGGCAGCCAAGGGACACCAATGGTGAAGAGTGTGGAGCACAAGGATCACGGATGTGAGTGGGCAGAACACGTCGCATTCAGTAGAACTGAATCGAAACACAATTTTGTTACTAAGCATAGTGAGATTACATCAGATTCTTATAGCCTGTGATCTTAGCTTTCCAACGCATCCAAGCACGCCCAAATCGGAGCAGTAGAGCCCCTGCTACGGCCGTCGAAGTAACCCTTGGTGAAGCCGAGCCGCCCACCATGCCCACGAACGGGAGTGAACGGAGGCGCTTCGACGGTGGCCTGTCGAAGCGCCCTTCCTGTCATCCCAACGTGGGGAGGGGCTCGCCTTGGTCCAGGGGACCATCCAAATTCATTCCTTCATGGCCCATGTGCCTTTGGAGCCCATTGGAGACGAACTAGGATCACTGGCGGTGGTTTATCCCGCCACCTATGTCGGGTACCAGATTCCACATGCCCAACACCCGATTTTCGGGCTAGGCTAACTTTCTGAATACTCACTCAAATCGAGCGATTCAAAGCTCGATCCTGCATGGAAAAATCCAAGGAGTCCAAATCTAAAGTCAGATCAGGTGTTTGACCACTCCTCAGTGGTCTAACCAGGGAGTACACTCAACGGCACTCATGGCAAGGGGCACACCATGTCAACAATCTCCCCCTTGCACCGCAGCCTTGATGCCCTGTCCTTGGAACTTGTAGCATTTTAAACTTCACAGCGCAGACCGAGCTCCATGCAGCTCGCGTCGTGCCTGTCCTTGGGCTGTGCCTTGGTCATGGCATCAGCGAGCATGCGCTTAGTGCCACAGTGCACAATAGCTGCATCTCCCTTCGCCACCAAGTCCCGCGCGTAGTGATGACGGATCTCGATGTGCTTGGTCCTCCTGTGCAGCACCGGGTTCTGGGTCAGACTGATGGCACTCATGTTGTCCACATTGAGTACTGTTGGCTTCCTTTGCGGCACGCCAATCTCCTTTAGTAGTCGCCGTAGCCACACCGCCTCCTTTGCGGCTTCCGCGAGCGCGATGTACTCCGCTTCGGTGCTAGACAGCGCCACGCAGTCCTGCTTCCTGCTAGCCCATGAAACTACTGCACCTCCAAGCACAAACACGTACCCCGACGTTGATTTTCTGTCATCCACATCACCAGCCCAGTCGGCATCGGAGTAGCCGACCAACTCGAGGGAGTCGTCACGCGCTTCCCCTCCAAACACGAGCCGCGACTGTTTTGTCGCCTTGAGATAGCGGAGGATCCGCTTCACCGCTTGCCAATGCAGCGGCCCGGGATCAGCCACGTAGCGGCTCACTTGGCCCTCCGCGAAGGCCAGGTCGGGCCGCGTCGCCACCATGGCGTACATGATGCTCCCCACAGCGGACTGGTATGGCACACCTGCCATCTCCTCCTTCTCCTCGTCCGTGCTAGGGCCCATACTCGAGCTCAACTCACACGTGGTGGTCATGGGTGTGCCGATGGGGTTGCACTCCTCCATGTTGTAGCGGCAGAGCACCTCTTGCACGTACTTTGCCTGCCCCATCTCGAGCGTGCGTGCCTTGCGGTCCCTCTTGATGGCCACGCTGAGGTAGTACTCGAGCTCGCCCATGTCGGTCATTTTGAACCGACCGCCCAGCTGCCGCTTCAGGTTCACCAATCTCTTCAAGACCGATGACACGAGGATGAGATCATCCACGTAGAGTGCCACAATCTGGTGCAACCCCGGCTGCTTCCGCACGTACACGCTGTGATCCGCCTCGCAGCGCTTGAAGCCAAGCTCGGCCATGAAGCCGTCCATTTTCAGGTACCACATGAGTGGCGCTTGCTTCAGCCCGTAGAGCGCCTTGCGAAGCCGGAACACCTTCCCCGGCGGCGCGTCCACCCCCTCCGGCACCTCCATGTAGAACTCCTTGTCCAGGTCGCCGTTGAGGAACACAGTTTTCACGTCCATTTGGTGGACTTCATAGTCACGTACCGCCGCCACGGAGAGGATGGAGCAAATGGAGGCAAACTTCGCCACCGGCGCAAAGGTTTCATCGTAGTGCTCACCCTTTCGCTGGGCGTACCCCTTCGTGACCAGCCGCGCCTTGTACCGCTCCACCTTCCCCTCCTTGGTGAGCTTCTTCTTGAAGATCCAGTTGGAGCCGATGATTTTTGCGCCCTCCGGCCTGTCAATCAGCTGCCAAGTGCCATTCTCTTCATGGGAGGCGAGCTCAGATTTTATAGCTCCCTCCCACTCAGCCCCATCCTTCCGCTGCAACGCCTCCTTGACGGTCTCACGCTCCTCTTGCGCAAAGAACGCTCGAGCGAGTCCAGTCCAGATGCCCTTTCCGGCATCGTACCTCTTTGCCGTCCTCCTTGCGCGTCCGCTTCTTCGGGGCTGCTGCTGTTGAGGCTGCTGCTGCTGCTGCCATTGCAGTTGCTGCTACTGCCCCCTCGCAGTGCCACTCGCACCGCTGGCCTGCTCCCCCTCTCTCAGGGACCGTGGAGATACGGGCTCACTCCCCACCTCTTCGTTCAACTCCACTGCTGCCGGCGCTTCGGACTCATTGTCCGACTCAGCTGAATATAAATCAGCCGCTCCCACATCGTCCGAATGGTTCTCGCCGGCTGGAACCGATGGGACGTCACCCTCTTTTGCGTCCTCTGGCGTCTCCCCCTCAAGGAGTGGCAGCCACTCCCCACGCTTGGAGAGACCCGCGTCCTTGTCCGTCCAACGGCTGGCCTCGTCGAACGTGACGTCATGACTCTTCACGATCTGCTGCCTCCGCGGATCAAAGAGCCGGTACGCCTTGCTCCCGCTCTCGTACCCGACAAAGATGCACTGGCGAGTCCGCGGGTTCAGCTTGCCCCGCCCCTCCCGTGCCTGCACAACAGCATGTGCAACACATCCAAACGTGTGGGGGTGTGCCACAGTTGGCTTCCTCCCGCTCCACACTTCTTGTGGCGTCTTCCACACCTTGGACTCCGCGTCTTTTAGCAGCTTCGTCGGCGTCAGGTTTATGATGTACGCCGCTGTCCGCGCTGCCTCGCCCCAGTACCGCTGTGCAAGGCCGGCGTCACTTAACATGGACCGGACCATGTTGAGGATGGTGCGGTTCGCCCTCTCAGCGACGCCATTCTGCTGCGGAGAGTGTGGCGTAGTTTTCTGCCACGTAATCCCCTTGTTCTTCATCCATGACGAGCAGCCCTCGTACTCGCCACCGTTGTCACTCCGGAACGCCTTCACCTTCAACTCCGTTTGCCGCTCCACAGCCGCCACAAACTCCTGCATACAAGTCAGGACATCACTCTTTCTCTTGATGATGTAGAGGTAGAGCTTGCGGCTGTGGTCGTCGATGAAGGTGACGAAGTAGCGAGCGCCCCCAATGGAGCTCTCGAATGGTCCGCACACGTCAGTGTACACCACCTCCAACTTCGTCGACGCTCGCGTCCCTTTGCCATTGAACGGCTTCCGTGTCGCCTTGCCGACCACGCACGGCTCGCACACGGCGTCCTTGGCTGCGTCGAGGCTCTTGACCTCAAGACCCCACACCACTTCCTTCTTTGCCATGTCCCTCACAGTTGAGGGAGTGATGTGGCATAGGCGACGATGCCATAGGTCCAGGTCCCCTTCATCCTTCATCGCAAGGTTGGCGGCATCGGTCCTCACCGCATCGGCAAGAACCTTGGTACGGAGAAGGTACAAGTCCTCCTCCCTCTTGCCACGTGCAATTACCTCGCCGTCCCCCTCCTTTCAGATGATGGCCTCCTTCTTGTTGAAGAGCACCTGGAGCCCCTTGTCAGTAAGGCGGCTCACTGACAGCAGGTTTGCGCCAAAGTTGGGCATGTGGAGTACGTCATAGATGGTGCACAGAATGACTTTCCCGTTCACCACCGACTCAATGCGAACATTGCCTTCACCCGCGGCCAACTCTGTTTTGCCGTTGGCCACTGTCATGCGCCGCTCGGTCGCGCCGTAGGTGACGAATGCCGCCCGGTTGCATTGTGTGTGGCGGCTTGATCCGGAGTCGATCACAGTGACTTCCGGATCTGTCAAGTCGGTAGACTCCCTTACCATCATGGCTTGGGTGTCCTTCCCATCGTTCCTGGGCTGGTCCGACTTCTTGTTGGGGCAGTTGCGTGCATAGTGGCCCTGTTTGCCACAGTTGTAACACTCCCCCTTGTTTTCACCTCTCTTGGTACCCTGGTTAGCACCCTTCCCCTCCTTGCCTCCCCCTCCAGTTTGAGGGCGGACGGCACAGGCTGAACTTGATGTTGCCCCGCTCTCTCTCCCACCACGCTGCATCCATTCGTTGCAGACGTACTCAGCCACCTTCGGGTACTTCAGCTCATCAGCAGACCAGCCGCCTACGACGGTGATCATGGGACTCCAACTGTCCGGCAAGGCCAGAAGGAGGATCATAGCTTGCAGCTGAGGGTCGACCTTCCATCCGGTGGCTACACACTCGGCATTAAGGGACTCAATCTGCTGCAGGATCTCCATGATGTCGTCGCCTTCGTTGGCTCGGAGGGTGACGAGCCTCTTGAAGACGAAGAGCTGGTTAGCAAGATTGGTGGACTGGTAGATGGTGCAGAGTTTCTTCTAGGCCTCCGCGGCCTCCGTGCATCCTTGAATGAGGGAGCGCTGCGTTGGAGCAAGCGCATACACCAACAAAGCAAGCGCCTTCTTGTTGTGCTTCTTGTACGCTTCCACTTCCTCCGGCGTCGCGGTATCCGGAGGGGCAGTTTCTTCACCCTTGACCAGCTCAAGCAGGCCCTTGTCATCAAGGAAGACCTCAAACTCCCACCTCTAAAGGTGGAAGCCAAGCCCGTCAAACTTGGAGACGCCGATGCTCTCTTGCTCGGTCGGTGCCATGGCGCGCGACGGTAGCGTGAACGTTGTAGAGCTAGGGTCCCTCTAGGCACGTGGGCCCATAACCCTTTGATGGCTCTAGTGGGTGTGGAGGCACCCTCAAGGATGCCTAGCTCTTGCTGGTTCACGCTACGAAGGTTTGGGGCAGCCAAGGGACACCAATGGTGAAGAGTGTGGAGCACAAGGATCACGGATGTGAGTGGGCAGAACACGTCGCATTCAGTAGAACTGAATCGAAACACGATTTTGTTAGTTAGCATAGTGATATTACATTAGATTCTTATAGCCTGTGATCTTAGCTTTCCAACGCATCCAAGCACGCCCAAATCGGAGCAGTAGAGCCCCTGCTACGGCCGTCGAAGTAACCCTTGGTGAAGCCGAGCCGCCCACCATGCCCACGAACGGGAGTGAACGGAGGCGCTTCGACGGTGGCATGTCGAAGCGCCCTTCCTGTCATCCCAACGTGGGGAGGGGCTCGTCTTGGTCCAGGGGACCATCCAAATTCATTCCTTCATGGCCCATGTGCCTTTGGAGCCCATTGAAGACGAACTAGGATCACTGGCGGTGGTTTATCCCGCCACCTATGTCGGGTACCAGATTCAACACGCCCAACACCCGATTTTCGGGCTAGGCTAACTTTCTGAATACTCACTCAAATCGAGCGATTCAAAGCTCGATCCTGCATGGAAAAATCCAAGGAATCCAAATCTAAAGTCAGATCAGGTGTTTGACCACTCCTCAGTGGTCGAACCAGGGAGTACACTCAACGGCACTCATGGCAAGGGGCACACCATGTCAACAGTACGTTGATGACCTGATTTTATGCTCCTCTTCAATGCAGCTGCTAGACGATCTCAAGGGGCAGCTGAGTAGCAAATTCAAGATGAAGGACATGGGTCCTCTTGACTTCTATCTTGGAATTGCAATCAAGCGCGACAGAGCAGCAGGTACCATCAGCCTGAACCAGACAAAATACATCGACTCCATCCTCAAACGATACGACATGGAAGATTGCAAACCTGCCAGCACACCCATGAGCTCGGAGTGCAAACTCTCCACCTCCATGTCCCCATCCAACGAAGCGGAGAAAACTGACATGCTGGGCATCCCATATCAGTCTACAGTGGGCAGTCTGATGTATGCCATGGTCGCCACCCGACGAGATATAACCCATGCTGTTGGGCAGGTGAGCCGGTTTGTGGCCAATCCCGGTCCACTTCACTGGCAGGCCGTGAAGCGCATCATGCGCTATCTTCAGGGGATGCGACATGTGGGGCTCCAGTTTGGAGGCATCGCTGGAGCCGCATCACTCCGTCTCATGTGCTACACTGATGCTGATTGGGGAGGGAATATCGATGACAGAAAATCTACCTCCGGCTTTGTGTTGTATGTTGAATGGAGTTGCAGTCAGTTGGGCAATTCGCAAGCAGGAATGTGTCTCTTTGTCAACAGCTAAAGCTGAGTACATCGCCTTGGCTGAGGTGTGTAAAGAGATGCAGTGGCTACGAAGCTTGCTATCCGAGATGAAGGCACCACAGGCAACGGCGACGGTCATCAAGATTGACAGCATGAGCGCCATTGACATGTCAAAGAACCTCGTCCTGTCCGGGCGCACAAAGCACATCGAGATCCGCTACCACTACGCTCGAGACTTGGTCTACAAGCAGACAGTGGAGCTCGAGTATGTCGGCACCAAGCTGAACCGGGCTGACATGCTTACAAAGCCACTGGACAAGGATCTCCACCAGGCGGGCAGGCAAGGTGTCGGCATGGTCAACGCAAGTGATGACGAATGATGATGGTCACTGACGCAAGGTGCAAGGGAGAGATTTGTTGAATGTTTTTGCCCCTTGTTCAGTGTTGTAGGACGGATCAGGAATGCTCTGCCCCTTGTGGAGGTATGACCCNTTGGCCATTTTGTTGATTTGGCCAAGTGAGAGGTCATGAGGTCGATCCTGGCCCCATGCATATCTTGTTTGCTGTGGAAGCTTCCAAGAAAGAAAGTCCGTAGCTTCTTGGACGCTACATGGTTGGTCTGTCACCTTGACACTAGGATGCTTATGTGTCAAGCCCACAGTGCAAGTCTATTGGTGACGTGGCTGGTTCAGGCCACTTCCCAGGAATGTGCTTTTGAGTTCTAGGACTGGACAGACAGCTATAAAAGGAATTGTCTTGCATGCTGATCAATCAACCCTTGCTTGATGCTCTCTTGCGTATTGACGACTTGAGCTCTTCTTGAGATGTAATGCTAAGGCGTTAGTACTCTTGAAGGTGGAGTGTATGCCTGATTAAGTTTGGGGTGCATGACACATGTCAACAAAGGAAGAAGGCCTAAAAACCTTTGTGAGCTTTTCGGTTTTGCGGCTTCTCTGCCAGAGGTGGTTAGCTCAGTAGCTAACATGAAGTAGGTCTTTCCACATATTGCTGAGGGTGCATGTGCGTTTGCGGATAAGGGGATGGAAGATGGGAGCATCAATGCTGAGTTGTGCACTTGAATCTCTTCCTTCACAAAAATCACCAGCGTGGTGTGGAAGTTTGCAAGAAAGCTTCCACCTCCTTTGTAGAGAGGATAGTGTTGAAGAGTGTAGGAGATTGGAATGCCTTTGATGTAGCAGAGGTGGAAGAGATTGCAAAAATCTTGTGACCACTGCAGAATGTTGGTGGCTCCACTTGCAGTGAGTATCAGTTCCTCATATTATGAGAGGAAGTGTCGGGGGAAGGAGGAGAAGTTAACCGGCCCTTAGATGCAGGTGGTAGTCTTGATAAGAGACCAGAGTGCTGGGAGAGGGGATCTTATGGCGATGAGAGGCATTGTATCAGAGGATCCAATGTCTTCCACACCCCGAGCAAGTATGATGATCTGATCTTCTTTTGAAGGAGGCCGAGAGTTGTACTTGTAGGAGTGAAGTGATGCTATGGACTCATGATAGAAGACGGAAGGAGGTGGGCGCAAGGGAAGAACGATGTGCGCAACTAAGCAAGGAGAAGACAGGAACGGACGCGCCACGAGAATCCTGCTGCCGTCGTGGGTGCAGGCTGCTACAAGGCAGGTAGCTAGCTCGTGCACATCCGTGTGCTGGCGACAGATGCTGGAGATTGCTGATGAAGGAAGCGAGGGCTGAAAATGAGTATTTGGCGCAGGGACGAACCGCATGCGCTATGGGAGTTTTGGCATGGGTGCAGGTCGTCGCGAAACAGGCGATACGACTGGACGAAACCTTGTGCCGAGCAGATGATGAAAGCGGATGATGGCGGAGGAGCAACTGATGGCCGAGTGGGCACAGGGGCAAAACCACGTGCGCTGCTGATGTTTTAGGGGAGTAGAATGCGGCAAGGGGAAGGCATGGACCAACGCGCCGCGACAAACCTGCTGCCGAGGAGGGTGCAGGCTGCTGTGAAACAGGCATCTAGCTCGTGCTGATCCTTGTGCTGACCACATATGCTGATGATTTCTGATGCGGAGGTGGAGGATGATAGCTGATTCTGTGAGCAGGGGCAAACCACGTGCGCTGCAAAAGTTTTGGCGTGGGCACAGGTCATCGCGAAACAGGCGATGCGACTGGGTGAATCCTTGTGTCGAGCAAATCACAAAGGCGGAAGCGGAGGAGCGAAGGATGGCGGAGTGGGCACAGGGGCGGAACCACATACGCTGCGCAACGAATGATGCTGATGATGATGAAGCGGAAGCTGATGGAGAAGCAGGTCAAAAGGAGGTAGAGGGGGCTGAGATGCAGCTGATGCAAAGGTAGGCTAAAGAAGGTGCGGTGAAGATGACGCCGATGTGTGGGAGCTGATGCAAGATGAAGTGGATGGCAAGAGGCGGATGAACGAGAAGTGAGAGAAGCGGCAGTAGGCGCAAGCGAGGCAACCAGCTTCTCTGCTATCAGGACAGTGACGGCTTGTTCCCCAGTTGGCTCAAAGCGTGAGCAGGAAGACTGGCGGTGTCCAATGTCCTGACAACAAGAGGAAATTGGTTGCAGTAGAGGAAGTCGTGAGGTCAGCGGTGACGTTGGTCCACGGATTTCAGGAGAGTGATGGCTTGTTTCCCAGTTGGCTCAAAGCGTGAGCAGGAAGACTGGTGGTGTCCGATGTCCTCACGCGGAAGACACGTTGCTGTTGCTGACGATGTCCGAGGGTGATGCGAGAGCAAGGCTCGAGAAGATGACGACAAAGAGTCTTGATGTGACAGAGCAGCTGGAGCAGATGAGGCACATGAGGCAGATGAGAGAGATGAAGACATTTGAGGTGGCTTGAACGACGAGAGAGGATAGATGGCGGGCGGCAGGAAGCTTCCAGGAAGATGTATATGTAAATGTATATGTATATGTATATGTGTATGTATATGTATATGTATATGTATATGTATATGTACATGTATATGTTTAATTATATGTACATGTATATGTATATGCATATGTATATG
>SZWC01036165.1:0-16164 GCA_023375785.1 Penium margaritaceum | reverse complement strand
CATGAAGGAGCAAGGTAGCGAGGTCGAGCCCACTAGCAGGACGGGTGCGGAGGAGACGTACAACACCAGCAGTGTGAATGTGACAGAGGCCATGGTGGAACAAGTCTACATGTACGGGAGATAGAGTGGGTGCAATATGGACAAGCGCAATAGCAGCAGAAGAGAAGGGAAGGGACAAAGGGACACGGAACAGGCAATCACAGAGCAAGCCACAAAAAACCACACGGCCAGAGGAACGAATGGATATGGTAACAGTACCAAGGCTAGACAAAAAGTGAATGCCTTGATCTTCAAGGGTGGTGACGGACAGATGGCTGACCTCCATACCGGGCACAAAGAGAAAACTAGGAAGGAACACATCCACACTAGGACCAACAAAGCGGACGACACCAATGCCTTCAACAAAGAGAAGTTAGCCAAAGCATGTGCACACAAAACAGAAACACACAGAACAGACCCAACAGGTCCAACAGGGAAACACAAGAGGAACCAGAGGAGGTCATGCTGTGAATGGCACTGGAGTCGATGATCCAGAAGCGAGGAGGAACACGAGTGGAGGGTAGCATGCAACACATGGCAATAGTGCAAGCCTGGTAGACAGACAAGGAACTGCCAAGTCAATGTGGGAGTAGGTGGGACCGCCAATCCTCAATCCAGGGATAATCATCAGGCTAGACACCTTGAACACACCCACATGACGTGCCACGAAGGACTCCATAGGACTCAAAGGCAAGTGAACTGGACAGGCCAATCACACCCTCATCTCCTTGAGAGTGAAGGTGGAGAATTTCAGTGAGGTGACGGTCTGGAGCTTGTTCTTCCTCGCGAAGTTTGTAGCGAGGGTCGGAGAAGTGGCCATCATCACTTGGCCTTGTGGGAGCTGCATAATGCTCAGATGGTGGTCCACAATAGGTGGGCCCCGACGAAGGTGGCATCCATCCCCAAGAAGGATCTTGGGGATTCTACTACATAAAGGAGAGCCATGGTGGTGCTAGAGGAAGTAGAAAAAGAGGAGGAAGAAGTTGATGATGTCAGTCTGATAGCAGCAGCGACAGCAGTGACCTCTGTGTGAGCCTAGTGGGCTCGCATGGCGGGGGCAAGGCGTGTGTCATCATGGGGTGCAGTGCATTTGGGACCAGAGTGACCAGACGTGCCGTAAGTCCAATAGGTAACCACACCTGGGGTAGAGGAGGCTGTGGAGGTTTTACTACCATGTCAGTGGCCTTTACCTTTGTCACGGCCTACACCACCACCCCCACCCCGTCCAAGACCCTGAGCTGCATGGACAACTGCAAGGGAGAGAGGAATTGAGGTGCATGAGGAAGAAGAGGAAGTAGTGGAGGAGACAGGGGACGTGGTAATGGCTACGAGAGCAACCCAGTGGAGCCACTTGTATTGGTGGTTTATCTACCAACCCGTGAGTCAAGTTGGGATGAACACATAGAGCAAAGCAATGCCCGGGGTTAGGTGATGGTGCCGTCGTGAGAGAGCGGACTCAGCATCGTACCACCTTCTAAAAAGGGGTAGAGTTTAATCCCGGTGGGGCTCGAGGGTCTTGTCCAACATGGACAGAGCTATTCCTCGTCCCCTAGTCCGCCACGTGCGCGCACCCTACCAGAAGAAGCCGATGGAGCCAATGGAGCAGATTGGAGCCGTCCGATCTTTGGGTAGCTATTGTACATGTGCGCTCTGCAAGACCATGCTCTAGTCGGTCTTGGAAGCATGCCTTAGAACCAGAAGTGTGGGCCCATAACCCTTTGTCAATGTGCCCGATAACAACGGTCTAGAAAAGGGGTCCCAACATGGGAGGCCACCAACCGCTCCTGGTATTGCAACCAAGATAACATATCACCCTCGAACGAGGGATCCACACTTGGTTGGTTTACAACCCCACGAAGTCCGCATGTTGGTCTTTAGTGTCTACCTTTGGTTGGACACTCTGTGAGGAGTCTCAAAGGCAAGAACTTTAAATGGATGCATGCAAGGTACAGGATTTTATACTTGCAGAGCTTTGGTAAAGCTTCTGCTTGTAGTGGCTCCACGGGAGGCAACCTCAACCTACAATCCTACTTGGCACGTCCTTAGACCGCCAAGTGTCATCCTCAATGCAGGCTCTAATAAGCTTCCTAGAAGCTTCCAATCCCAATTTGGGCCGCAAAGAAAATTTTGGCCGCCACGAGGTTTGAACCCGCATCCTCCTACGGAGAATCTGGCGCCTGTTCAACCAGGCCACAAAGGTGTGATTTCTATGATGATCCACAGACCACATACCCATTATGGGCAGTGCACTCTTGGCCCATCTCGGAACAGACCAAGGGGACGTACTCCATAGAGCAGTGCATGCCTTGTCTGTATGTGCAGCTAGCCAGCTAGGCAGTGGACAAGGTGCATACCATTTCAAAAAATCCCTTCCTTGTACCTCTGACCATCTGTCGCTCACTAGGCTCCACCAAAGCCTTGGGGCTCACCCTTCCTCTGCCAAACTCCTCATGCCAAATTTACCAATGCCTGCATAGTGCACGTTGCTCTCCAGCGGCTTGGTCATGCAGTCAGGAAGCATGCTCTTGGTTCCACAGTTCTGCAAGTCCACCACGTTCTTCATGACCAGGTCATGTGATTGGTGGAAACGTATGTTGATGTGCTTCGTTCGCCGGGAGATGATCTCGTCTTCAGCCATTGAGATGGCGCTCATGTTGTCCACGTGTACGACGGTGGCGTCCTTCTGTGGCACTGTCATTTTTCCAAGCAGGCTGCGTAGCCACTGAGTCTCTTTGCACAACTCAGACAGAGCAACGTACTCTACCTCAGCCATGGACACAGAAACACAATCCTACTTCCTGCCGGCCCATGCGATGGCAGCGCCATTCAAGATGCACACGTGTCGAGAGGTGGATTTTTGGTTGTCAAGTTTTCCTCCCTAGTCAGCGTTAGTGTAGCACTTCAGGCGAAGGGGGTCCGTACCTTCTTGGCCTCCAAGGACAAGGCCCATGTGATGTGTCTTTTGCAGGTAGCGCAAGATGCGCTCTACTGCTTACCAGTGTTGTGGCCCTTGGTTGGCCAAAAAATTGCTCACTTGTCCCACAGTATAGCAAATGTCCGGACGAGTCCCTACCATGGCGTACATGATGTTACCCACGGCGGACTGGTAGGGGATGTCTTGCATCTCTCTTTGTTCTGCTTCATTGCTTTGCAGCATGGAGGCCTTGAGTCATCATTGGGATGCTGACACGTTTGCAGTCTTCCACGTGGTAGCGCTTCAGTACCTCACCGATGTATTTGGTTTGGTTGAGTTTGATGGTGCCTGCTACTCGGTTGCGGTGGATGGCAATCCTGAGGTAGTACTCAAGAGGACCCATGTCCTTCATCTTGAACCTTTTGCTGAGGTCAGACTTCAGCTCATCCCGCAGCTTGACCGAAGACGAGCAGATGATTAGATCATCCACGTACAGCGCAATCAGCATCAACCCTCTCCCATCGTTGCGCACGTACATGCCCGGGTCATTCTGGCAATGCGCGAAGGAGAGGCCGGTCATGAAACCGTCCATCTCTTTGTACCACATCCTTGGGGCATGTTTCAGCCCGTAGAGCGCTTTCACCAACTTGCACACCTTGCCCTTGAGAGCTTTGACTCCTTTGGGCACATCCATCAGCACTTCCTTGTCAATCTTCCCATAAAGAAAAGTTGTCTTGACGTCCATCTTGTGTATCTCCAGGTTCTTTATGGCTGCAATTCCAAGGAGACAGCGGATGGAGGCACAGGCCACGACGGGCGCAAACGTCTCATCGTACTCGGAGCCCGGGCGTTGAGAGAACTCCTTAGCCACTACCCTTACCTCGAACTTGTTGATGCTGCCGTCTTGCTTCTTCTTCACTCGGAGGACCCACTTGGATCCCACCACGTGGGCCTTGTCAGGTCTATCCACCAGCACCCACGTGCCGTTCTCGGCAATGGACGTGAGCTCGCTATCCACTGCCTCCTTCCACTTGGCCGCATCTGGGCCATTCATCGCCCCCGCCACTGTGGATGGCTCTCCCTGAGCCATGCACGACCACCTAAGGCCAGTCCAATTGTCCTCATATCCCAAACGTTGTCTCTTTGGTTGCAAACTGTGCCGGGGTAGTGATGCAGCTTCTTGCTTTGGTGCTGGTGCTTCCACAGGTTGTGGTTTGTCATCGTCGTCGTTGTTGTCGTCAGAAGAGTCGTCAGACTCCAAGTCAGACTCGGAAGCCCCGGACGCCTCGGTACCCGCGTCCATGTCAAATGCTCCATCATCCTCCACAGCTACTCTCCCATTCCCACCACCTGCTGGCACAGCGATCCAGTTCTCGGGTGCTTGGTCTCCGGACTCAAGCAACACTATCCACTCTCTCGCTTTGGGAGCGAGGTTCGGGTCCAGCAGCTCTCCCTTTTCAAGGGTGTGTTCTTCAAACACAACGTTGCGGCTCCTCACGAGCTTGCCTCTGCCTGGTCCCAAAGCCGATAGGCTTTGTGTGATGTGTCGTACCCAGCCATGACGCACTTCCTAGAATGTGCGTCCAGTTTGCCTCCACCTTCTCCCGACTGGATCTTCACCCATGCAGTTGACCCGAACACCTTCAGATGAGATGCGTTGGGTTTTTTTCCCGACCATGCTTCTTGTGGGGTCTTCAGCTGCTTGTCTTGCTCCTTTTCAATCTTCTGCAAGGCAGTTGCTTGTGTGAGATTCAAGAGGTAGCAGGCCATTGCTGCTGCTTCTGCCCAAAAGCGAGGTGGGAGCTTGGCGTCGAAGAGCATGCTTTGCACCATGCTGAGCAGGGTCTGGTTCATCCTCTCGGCAACACCATTGTTTTGGGGGTTGTAAGGGGTGGTTTGCTCATGGTTGATGCCATGATGCTTGAGCCAAGGTGTGCATGCCTCGTACTCAACCCCGTTGTCACTTTGAAGCGTCTTCACCTTTTTGGACGTTTGCCGCTTCACCATGGCGACGAACTCGAGGAGCTTCTCCGTGACCTCTCCCTTTGTTTTGAGGAAGTAGATCCACAACTTGCAGCTGTGGTCGTCAATGAAGGCCGAGAAGTACTTGCTTCCTCTGTTAGACGGTGTGCGGAAGGGTCCACACACATCACTTTGTATCAATTCCAAGACATGCTCTGCTCGTTGACCTCCTCTCCCAAAGGGCTTCTTCTTTACCTTCGCTTGGAGGCATGGTTCACACAACGTACACCCTTTGCCATGCTTCATGGTGCACCCTTCCATTTCGCAGACTACCTCTTGCTCCTGCATATTCTGCAATGTGCTATTGGTAATGTGGCCAAATCGCCGATGCCACAGCTCAGCATCAGCGTCCTTGGTTGATGCGGCGGCCGCAATGGTCGCCAATGGTGCATCCTTTGGCTCCGGTGCCACTGTCTTGGTGGCACATGCAAGTCCCTCATCCAATGCCTTGGTGACTTTGGTTTGAAGCAAGTACAGGCCTGGAACTTGAGGCATGAGGTTGTCTTTGGTGTAAAAAATCTGGATGTCCTCGTTTTCTAGGGCCACCACTTCCTTGTTGATGAACACCACTGTCATGTTGTTTTCGGTGATTTGTAAGACAAACAGCAATTTGGCTGCAAAGGAGGGCGTGTACACCACCTTGTCAAGGTTGTCTACTTGCTCTGCACCGTTAACGTTGAACGTGATCACCTTGTCCCCTTCGCCCATGGCTGGGACGACGCCGCCATTTGCACGCTTGATGCGCATGACGGATTCGGCCATGGAGGCAAATCCACCCTTCCCTTTTGATGAGTGGTGGTTGGTGCCCGAGTCAAGGGCGAATGCCCCGGGCCTAAGGATGGCTGCCCCCTTCATGGACAGCCCCCTACCCATCATGTTGGTGAGCTCCTTCTTCTCCTTCCCACCTTTGTTCCCGCCTTCTTTCTTGGGACTACGGCAGTCCCTAGCCCAATGTCCAGCCTTGCCACAGTTGTGAAAGTTGCCGGGCTTCTTGGAAATCTTCCCGCCACCATTGCCTTTCCCTCCACCGCCACCGCTTCCGCTGTTGCCTTGACTGGAGCGAGAGCTTGCACCTTGTCCACCGAAGCGAGAGGCATATGCTGAGATGTTTGCCTCACTGCCACTGCGCCGCATGGACTCGTTGCGGACGTGTTTGGCCACAACCTCATACGTCAGATCCGCCTCCTTCCAACCGCCAAATATAGTGATCAATGACCTCCAAATTTTTGGCAGCGCCATTAGAAGGATCATGGCACGCATGTTGGAGTCGAGATTCCATTCCATTTGTTGGACCTCCTGCAGCACGTTGTCGAATGACTACAAAAATGTGCGTATCGATTCTCCTTCGCTCGCCCTCATCGACATCAACCTTTGGAAGATGAAGAGTCATTTTGCTAGGGCGTTTCATTGATGCACGTGTGAGAGCTTTGCGCAGGCCTCGGCAGCCAATGTGCATCGTGTGATGTGGGAGTGTTGAGTCTCGTTGATCGACGTCACAAGAATGGCAAGAGCCATGTTGTTCTTCCTCGTCCGTGGTGCAAGGTCAGCCGCATGCGTCGTCACCGTCGCATCAGCGGGTTCTATCTCGGTCCCTCTTAGGATTTCGAGGTAGCCACGCACGTTCATGACAATCTCAAATTGCCATTTCCACAAGGGAAAACCTGTCCCCGTGAATTTGGACATACCCGCCTCAAGACGGGCTTGAGTCAGATCCGCCATTTCCTGCAGTTGCTCGTCTTCTCTGCTTCGCTGCTACTCTGCTTCGTTGAGGTCGATGAGGCTGATGAGGTTGCTCACTGTGACCGTTGTCAAAAGGTGCACTTGGTTCCGTTGTATATCCCTCCCGCTGATGATCGCCTAAGGCGATGGTGCCATCGTGAGAGAGAAGACTCGGGGTCGTACCACCTTCTAAGAAGGGATAAAGCTTAATCCCGTTGGTGCTCGAGGGTCTTGTCCAACATGGACAGAGCTGTTCCTTGTCCCCTAGTCCGCCACGTGCACGCACCCTACCTAAAGAAGCCGATGGAGCCGATGGAGCAGATTGGAGCCGTCCGATCTTCGTGTAACTGTTGTACCTGTGCGCCCTGTAAGACCACGCGCTAGTCGGTCTTGGAAGCATGCCTTAGAACCATAAGTGTGGGCCCATAGCCCTTTGTCAATGCGCCGGATAGCAACGGTCTAGAAAACGGGTCCCAACATGGGAGGCCGCCAACCGCTCTTGGTATTGCAACCAAGATAACACATCACCCTCAAACGAGGGATCCACACTTTAGGTTCATTTGGTTTACAACCCCACAAAGTCCGCATGTTGGTCTTTAGTGTCTACCTTTGGTTGGACACTCTGTGAGGAGTCTCAATGGCAAGAACTGTAAATGGATGCGTGCAAGTTATAGGCTTTTATACTTGCAGAGCTTTGCTAAAGCTTCTGCCTGTACTGGCTCCACAGGTGGCAACCTCAACCTACAATCCTACTTGGCACGTCCTTAGACCGCCAAGTGTCATCCTCAAGACAGGCTCTAGTAAGCTTGCAAGAAGCTTCCAATCCCAATTTGGGCCAGAAAGAGAATTGCGGATGCCACAGGGTTTGAACCCGCACCTTCTCACTTGAAACTTTGGTGCCTATTCAACTATGCCACAAAGGTTTGATTCTTATGATGATCCACAGGGAACATATCCATTATGGGCAGTGCATTCCTGGCCCATCTCGGAACAGACCAAGGGGATGCACTCCATAGATCAGTGCATGCCTTGTCTGTATGTGCAGCTAGCCAGCTAGGTAGTGAACAAGGTGCATACCATTTCAACAGGACTTGGACAGCCTAAATGGTTTCCTCAAGGTCAGGCATGATGAGATTATGCAAGTGATGATGCGAGTGGTTCCACAAGTAGGTGTTATGATATGAGAGAGAAGAAAGAGTGGCTAACCGGAATAACAACATGGAAACATTGAGAAGAGTGGAGGGATCACTCCTGCCGTAGATGATGCCAACTCTGCGACCCACATCGAGACGGGGGCCAGGAGGCAGAAGAGACACATCAAAGTGGCCCCCGTCACAGCTGTAGATGGGGAGACGATGAGTACGCTTGTGGTTGCATGCTGAGTAGGAAAGTGTGCACCTCCTTTTGATGTAAGGATGGCAACTGCAGTAGAGATATGAATGGAGCTGACTGCACAAGAATCAACGTCTGACGTAACAACGGCAACAGTGGCGACAGCTGAGGAGGCTACTGCCACCTTTGTTGCTATGTTTGCAGCGGCGGTGGCGGCTACAAGAAGGAATGGTGATGACATAGCCTCGGTGTATGCCGACGTAGCCTCGGTGTATGTCGACTTAGCCCTGTTGACTGTTGTAGTGCTAGGAGCCCTGCTGGCTCGTGCAGTGGCAGAAAATGTGGCGGTTGTACTTGCAGTCACATCCAGGATGGCACCAGAGAGATGGGAGATCCCGCGCACGACCTGGAGCCTCATGAATCGCTCAGCCTTCAACGATGTCAGGAGCACATACACCAGCACCAACAGTAGAGTCCGGCCCGTTGCATACCCGGTGGCGATAACAGGGTAGAGGGGAGTTTCTCAGCAGAGTAAACTCGCGGGTCAGTTTCAGGGTCCTCCTCCTCCTAGGGAGCGATGTCATCGTGCTACTAGGAGGAGGATAGCATGCGACTCGAGAGAAGCGTTTCAAGATCTCCATTTAGAAGTGTTGCCTTGGGGATTGCCTTTCCTGTAGCAGTTGTACGACAGGGTGAGGGTGAATCTTTGTTGGTATGCCCGTCAAAAGGTGAGGAATCTTGTGTTGCCCATGGAAGGGTCACGACCTGACCGCAGTAGAAGCTAAAGGAGGTGAGTGCAGAAGAGGTGGCACCTCAAGTAGTTACAAACAGTAGGGATCCGGTGCTGTCACAAAGGGAGATCTTGGGGACCTTGGACAAGGAGCAGGGCTTACAGAGAAGGTGCTACGAGTGGGTGAGAATGGTGGATATTGTTCAACTTCGTAAAGCAGAGGCATTGGCAGCAGTGTAGTTGGAAGAGGGTAGCTGCTTGTACAGGATTGCTGGTGTTAGAAGGCTGGTGCAAGAATGATAGCCGGGTCCACGGTCAGAACAATACTGCTGGCTCCGGTGTCAACAGCGGAGATGCAGCTAGGGTCACCCGAAGCAAAGCATAGATGGCAGTGGTGACTGGACGATGTTGACTGAAGTTAGGAATGAGAGTGCAGGCAAGACACCCGCAGCTACAGCCAAGAGGATGTTGCATTCAGAGAGAGGCTAGCGATGGCCATTAGGAGGACAAGAGGGTTTGTAGAGCCAGCACTGTCGTTTTCTCAGGAGTCACGGGCAGAGATGGTGCACCACTAAAGGAATCAGCAGCCGCCCTAGACGATGAGTGGGTTTGTGCTCGGTCCACGGCAGTATGCGGTGAGGAGTTTCCTCACAGCTCTGAAACCAATCAAGAGTCTTGGATATACTAGTTGTGTGCACGGAAAACACAAGAAGAGGTGGGGAGATCCCGAAAATTGGCACATGACGCGGATGTGAAGTTCTTGTACTTAATGATATCACCAAGACAAGTGTTGGAAAGGGAGAGTGAGCGTGCAAGTTCCAGTTGGTGCGCACCTCGCTCATGCATCACACATAGCGAGGCCACACCTCCATCCATGGGTCGACCTCTTGCTGTTAAACCAAGGGCAGCTACTCACCAGTGCACGACCAGCGGCCGACATTGTGGCCCCCTGAGGATCAGCACCTGGGCATTTGTAGCAGATCTCTCAAAGAATCAGCACAAATAGTGAGACAGACCAAGGCATCCTAATTTGTCTGAGGTCAAACCTCCTTCACATTGAAGGACGATAGTCAAGAGATTTGACCACACATAATCAAGTCACTCAATGCAGAATCTTGGAAGGGTCAGTGGTTGTTGGGAGAGGCTACAACCCACGATCAGCTTTAGTCTTTGGTGCGAGAACTCTGGGTGAAGCCATTTTCACTCAAGTCGATGTACATGTGTGCGAGTGCATGTGGTGTCAGACAAGAGGGCATTCTAGGTATGAGAAGCCACAAACTGGACAATACACTAACAAAGTCAATGCCTTATGGGTTGACATGCGTTGGCAATGTGGATCCTTTCTCACTAAGGCACTCCGAAGTGAAATGTCCAAGTCGGTTAAGCATAGTATTGGCCTGCAGCTTGTTCGTGATCTCCCTGGTTGAGTCTTGTTTTCTCGACAATGCTCATAGTACAGGTGTTTGTTTTGATTGTACTTGTCTATCCTCGTGTTACTTGCTAACTAGTGGTGACTAGCACATCTGTAGAGTGTAAGGGTGGTGTGTGACATGTCTATTACATTGCTCACATTGTGTAAGCCGTGTTTGAGATATGGTTACGCAAGGCTCATTAGGGAATCTTGGTTTTGAGCATGTAGTGTTGGTTTGTTTGGCTTCCACCCGTCACAAGCAACGCCGATAGATTACTCATGTACCCCACGTCGATGGTATAGGGTAGAGGAGAGCGTGACGACACGATGGGCCTCCGGAGTGTCCCGAGACTTCTCTAGTACCTACAAGAGCGCCGGCGAGACGCGGTCGATGCGTTTTGGTACCCCTGTTGGCTTGTCAAGAGCTAGGAGAGTTCTCTTGGTGGGTTGAGGCCTGCGCACCTGGTGGACTGTACCGGTGCGACGTGGAGACCCGATGGCTATAGTAGTGCTTCCGGTGATCAAAAAGCCGTTTGTGATGAATGGACGCTTATTCCGAGTGTCTCTAGCATTGCTTGTACTTTCTCGGTGGTCAAGACCTGGGCAATCGGAGAGCTATTCCGGTGCCTCGAGGATACTATTTTTTTTGTTCACGTGTTGTATGAAATGTGTTCTCCCCACTGACACGTTTAGGCTCAGCGAGGATGACGAGGCCCGGTGCGGCTAACTGTCGGCGCCCTTACATAAGTCTGCTAGGGGCTCATTTGTACTCTCTCCTTGTTCTTTCATGTGTTCCATACTTAGCCAAATTCTTGTTGTTTTGCATTATACTCACACACATAGCTCATGTTTGTGTTTGCATTGGCCTACACGCCCTAATTAAACTACATCTTGGTATCGGAGCATAGGGGGGCGTGTGAGCACTAGAAGCAGCAAAAGTAGCAGCAGTGGGTGGAACGCAGAGAGAACGTGGCACATGGTGCCATGTTGATAGCAGCATGAGGGAGAGCAAATTGACTGCATGTTAACACCACAGGAGCGGTAAGCAACTCACAACAGAAGTAGTAGCAGCAGTAGACATAGCAGGAGCAACAGCAATGGCACCTACTTTGCCGTGTAGTAGGAGCGGTGGCAACAGAGCAGCCGCTCACAGCAACAACATTAGCGGCGGCAGCAGTATTAGCAGTGGCAATAGGTAGTAGCATTCGCAGTAGCTATGCCTGTGGCTGCAGCAGCAGCAACGCCAGCTGCTATACCACCTAGCAGTAGCAATAGTGACAGCGGCAACAGCGACGCCGCACAATGGCAGTAGCAACGGAAATAGAAGCAAGCAATAGCAGCAGCGGCGGAGCACAACAGCAAGCAGCATTAGCAGCGGCGGTGCATAGCAGCAAGAGCGGCGGTGGCAATAGCAAGCAGTAGCAACAACGGCAGCACATAGGAGGAGCAGCAGCGGCAACAATAGCAAGAAGTACCAGTAGCAGCAGGTAGCAAGAGTAGCAGCGGCAGCAGCATTGGAAACATTCACTACACCAGCAGCATCAGCAACCGCCGCAACAGCCGCTTCAACAGGAGTAGCGGCTGCTGCTACCACCTACGTTCCTGAAGGCCCCCCCTCCTCTCTTGAGAGGGCCCCTTAAGGGCCAAGTGGGGCCCCCTCCACGGGCCCTCTTCGAGGGGCCCGTGGAGCCCCTGCCCTCAAGGGGACCCTCGAAGGGGCCCGTCAGCCCCCTCGGAGGGGCCCGTCAGTCCCCTCGGCCCCTTTGGTCCCGTCAGCCTCATCGGCCGACCAATGGAGGGGTCGACGGCGAGAGAGGGATGGAACACCCCCACCCCTCTCCTCCGTTGGTGTCCCTTCGGCCACCCACTCACTCGCACATCGTGAGAGAGAGCGAGCTAGACCGACCGGACAGGCTGGATACCCCCCCTCCCTTTTCTTTTGTTTACTCATTTGCCCCACTTCCAAGGGGCAATCAAGAAAAGGGGGAGGTGAGAAAATAATGTTGAGGGGCAAAAAGTAAAAAAAAGGAAAGAGAAAAAAGGGAGTGGAGGCAAGAGGAAAAACAAATCGAAGGGGGCTGAAGTTCATAAGATAAAAAGAGGAAAAAAAAAACTCTACAACTACTATCGCCATAGCAAGAACAGCTTTCATAGCAGTAATAGCAGCGGCAGGTAGGGTTTTCCACGACTAAATAGTGAGGGGTAGTTGCAGGAGCATTTGCAGTCACGCCTTCCCGACCAACAACAGACTTTCATTGGTGACGGCTTCCGTTTTGAGACGTGTCATGGACCGGCGTCTCGCTAGGGCTTGTGGACTAGATCCCACACCTCATGCCGTCAGGTTGACTACGTATTTGAGTCTTTCCATCTCTGAGAGCTGGGTCGTCTACCGCTTGGAGTAGGAGCCGCAGCGACAACACCTTCTATTCTTGGAGCAGTTTTTGTTCCATTAGTGGCAGCAACACCGATAGCAACAGCTTCTCACACTCCCTTCTCCGGGCGCAATGTGGTAGTGCAGCTCGTCACGTCCGCTCACTCTTGCTAATCCCACCGCCGTCACCTCCACAAGTGATAGTGTCTACCAGTGTCCTCGTCTCTCGCAACTTGCTATTTACCATTGGGAGTCGGTTCCCTCGGCACCTTTCCATCATCAGGCACCTGATATGCGTGCGCAATCATGGGAGCATGCGTCCTGTGCATTTGCCTGCTATTATTGTGGTGATGGACATCATGGTTGGCATCGATGCTGGACGCGCCCTCGCGGCCGGCATCCACCATGGCTTTGGCCTCATCCGAGCATGCTTCCTCCAAAGCATGCGGATTTGCCAACATTGGTAGATCCCATAGTTGAACCTCTGGCGACCATGTTCACCAAGATTCACAACTTGAGGCGGATGGTGCAATAGCTTTGTGACCTCGTCGTTACCGAGCACACTTCTGGTACTAGTTCATCGACAACCTCCTTGACCTCCTCTCCTCCATCTTCTCCTCCTTTCTTGTCCGATGGTCTCTCTCCAGCTACACCTTACGACCTTTCCCAGGCTGCCACCATCCTTTCGATCCTCCACTCTTCTGCCAACACGACGCCTCCTCGCGATGCCATGTATTCATGTAGTCGCTCCAGTCGTGTGTGCACGCGGCGTCGGCGGCAGCTCTCTGCACGTCGTGATCAGGCTAGTCTTGACACTTCCTCCACCTCATCAGCTTTCGTTGCTATACCTATCGAGGGGGAGTGTGGTCACTATGCATTGCCAACTATGATTGTAACTACAGGATCCACACCCCTGCCCTACCGTGGTGCCCCAGCGTTAGCTCAAGTAGATGTAGATGATGCAGTGGAAGCACACGACGTGGATTTTGCTCCTGACATGGCGTTTATTGTGAAGACTTACGTGTCATGGAGCTTGACTTCTACATCCGGGCTAGATCCATGTCTTTTGCAGCAGCAAGTTGCATTAGGAGGAGTGCACATCCCGTGTCCCTGAGCGGTGCCACTCGCGACTCCAACCGGTGGCGGCCCAGCGATGGCATAAGAGTCCCATACTGATCAGGATGCCTCTTGTACACAATTGGGGGAGATTGTGTAGCAAGCTTACAACAGCCCAGCAGAGGTTGTTGCATAGGAGATATGTGTGTCAGCGAGGTCGACATCCACCTAGGGGCTACAGCCAGACATTCAGACGCAACAGGTTACATCAGGAGTGCAGGCCTCTTGTCCCTAGGCGGTGCCACTCGCGACTTCGACCGGTAGCGGCCCGGCGATAACACAGGATTCCCATACGGATCGAGATGATTCTTGTGGATTCTTGGGGGCGTTGATGCACGAGACTCACACCAGCCCGGTAGCCCTCGTACTGCATGAGCAAAGTGGACCAGTTGGTCTTCTAGAGGTTGAAACGTTCTTGAGAACAGTGTTATTGTGAGAGGCCACTACAATATGTGCTGAAGAAGACACAATAGGCTCGACCTTGTCATCGGCGCTACCTGCGGATTAGCTTAAGCATCAGGAGTCACCCATGTTCCGAGAGTCTACGGGTTATCAGTACACACTGTGGAGCAGCGACATACATGACGCATTCGGATGATGATACTTCCTCTATTATTGAGCGAGTGACAGCGACCTGTCTTCCCAACAAGATGTTGTGTGAGCACCAGCTACGCTTACTCGTTTCCTTGACTGGCATTGGATCAGTCGTCGACACAGATTTGTACACACTCGCGTCCACCTCACCAGCAGTTGTGGATGATGTAGTAGATCCGACCACATGGATGGGGTCACCTCGTCTGCACGAGTTGAGTTTTTCCCTCGCATGTTGATCTGTTGGTGACCTTGCTCATCACATCGACACTGAGAGTGGATGTACCTGCACGGACGACATATCCACATGCTCCACGGTCTTTGATGAATCCACCTTGTCCTTCTCTCTTGGTACGCGACCGATCATCCCTCGTTGTCTGACAGACACGAGCTACGGTCGGGATGCCATACCTTCGGTTGCGTCCGACTGTCCACCATCTCAACTACATCTCCAGGAGGATGCACCAGCACCGGCTCTATCATCTTTAGCAACAGAGACGCAGGTGGAGTTGTACTTGCGAGTTCTACAGTCTGCGTCTGCAACATCCCGTGAGACAAAGTTGATCCTACATGAGGCAGATTACGCTGACTTATAAGAGCGTATAGAGATGTTGAAACAGGAGGTGATGGCAGCCCGAGAGCAACTTTCAGAGCAGAGGAACACCACTACAATCGGCATGAACTTTCCACTAATAGGATCTCACACACCCATACTCATGGAGCATCCTGTACCAGCTCCGAGTATGATGTCTGATGGAAACACTACCAAAAGACAGGTGAGCATGCCTTCAATTTCTACCATCCTCGTTCCTGTCACCTCCATCATCGCTCCTCCTTCTTCTATTGCTGCCTTCACGCACTTCATCCACTCGCTTTAGCTACTCCATCGTCACCTTCGTCCACGTGTGGTGGTCCAGTTTGTTGTTCCAGCCCTTCTCCTCTTGTGGCGGTACACCCTTGTGCTTCAGGGTGCTCTATCATGCCTCGAAGGCCAGCTCTGCCACTTCATTCAAGCTTGCGTACTACTCGCCCATTTCCTTTCCTCCGGCGTACACAAATGCATTGCGGTAGAGCAGAGAGAGGAGAGATTGAGTTGGGACCCTTGGCAGTCACACGAGGATTGTTACACTTCAAGTGATGCAACAGCGACGTGAGGAGTCATAGACAGAGACACCACTTCGTCTTTGAGGGTGGGAGCAGACTCATACATGACAGGGTGAGCTGTCTCTGCGTGATGGGAAGACCACATGATTTATCACCCAAGATCTATTCAGCTACGGTTTTAGCATCTCCATCAAGGAAATCAACACCAGGTTCATCTGCCCAAGGGGAGTGTTGTGTGGACCTCGACCTGATGCGACGTCGTGGGAGATGCATGGCGAGGGGTCCATGTTCGACAATGATCATACTATAGCAGCTGGCATGTGGCTCATGCTACGCGCCTGCACATCTACATGTAGATGGTAGCACTCCATTGGTTGAGACCAAGACACTTGCTGGGTTGTACCAGTGTCACACGGAGACCATGTGATCGTGTGTCTTGGTGTGTGGTCATACACGATGTGGCACGTGCATGCAAGGAGATCCCCTTATTCACCTGTGTGTTGGTTGATGTTGCTATTGTTGGCGCCATACGGACACCTGTTGGATTGCTCGTAGCAGTCAAGACCCGAATACTAGTACCAACACTGTCACAAGGAGACCCTCTTGTTGTCCCACTTGTGTATGGCATGCATGACTCCTCGGATGGTAGAAACCCTCTAACCTTCATTATGCACCAGGGGGACATTGGGCCTAGCCTCCGTGCTTGGATGGGCAAAAGATGTGTGTGTGTGGGTACGTGTGTGTGTAGGTGTGTGTGTGTGTGTGTGTGTGTGTGTAGGTGTGTGTGTGTGTGTGTGTGTGTGTGTGTGTGTGTG
>SZWC01036161.1:0-15000 GCA_023375785.1 Penium margaritaceum | reverse complement strand
TGCAACTTCCTAGAAGCGGCACGGACGTGGAGGAGCCGCGGACAAAAATCGCGTCAGCCACCACCTCCCCGTCGGCACGAGCTTGCCCTGGCTTCAAAAGAACGCCGTTTTTGGCGTTTGAGGGTGCGTTGGAAAGCTCTTCTCTCAAGCTCTCCAGAGCTACTATTCACGCTCAGTTTCGTGCTTTGTTGCCACCAGCAAAGACTGAAGTGCACCGCAGATTTGTTTTCTGCTGAAATTCGGGCACAACAGGGAAAAGTGACGTTTTGCCACGTTTTCCAACTTTTTGCGACCGAAAATTTCACCATCATGTTCAGCACATTCAGGAGCCTCTGTGGTCGAAATTGCGCTTGATTCGGACAACCTTGAATTTTTAGTGCCGAAATTTTTAAATTTCAGCACTTCGCCAAACTTCTGGCCGTCAGCACCATAACCAATTTTTTGGCCGGACAGTCAAAAAGTTTCCAGCGACTCAACTCCTCGAGAAACGCTGACGGTTTTGAAATCCGACAAACTTGACCCGTCGCCCCATACTGAGCGGCGACATGAGCCTGTCCGACAACGAGAAGGGACCAGGCGACCCCTCCTCCTCTTCGTCTAGTGTACTGAGTCCACGCTCGCAGGGCATTGAGGACCTACGAAGCCAGCAAGATGAGATGCGTCGCCTCCAAAGAGAGCAGACTGACGCTATCCGCACGCTGACTGAGCTTCTGCGTGCTCAGTCCATGGCTCCTCAACGGGTTTCTGAGGGAGCTGCCGGCGCCGCGGTCCCTACCCAGCAATTGGCTCAGGCACCCGTGACAGGCGCTCGACCTATCCCACCACCTGCTGACCTCCTCGATGATGAGCGACTCATGCCAGGCATTACTCATGATTCCCCGGCTCAGGAGATTCGAGTTCTTCAGGTTAGCCTCCGTCAGCTGCAGACGGGCACCCGATCGCCTCTGTTTTCCCCGATACGATTGTCACCTGACTACCCCGGTGACCATCCTCTTCCAGGAGTCTTTCTGGTCTCTCGTCCTTCTCAGCCTGTGGTTGCTCTCCCCACGGAGCGGCAGCCCAAGGATTTTGACGCACCACCTCCACGGTACATCAGTGAGGATGGCTCCGACTGCTGGGAGATCCTGTTTCAGGTGTGGGCTACTTCTGAGGGAGTGTGGCCTTACTACCACAGTCCGTACCAGCCTACAGACCCAGCACAGGTATTGACAGCAGCGCGGGCCATGCGCGGACTCCTCTACGCCATGCCACGCGAGACCGTCGTCGACTTCCACCCCTTCCTCGGCGAGGCCGGCAAAGGTACAGGCGCCAATCCCCGTGGAGGTTGGGATCTGGCCTTATCCTTGCCGGCCGCAGAGACGGACGCGACTCGTGCATCACACATTCATGCTTTCCATTCGCTCCGTCAGGGACCTGCGGAGCTTGCAGCGGATAACTGGCGACGCGCCATGTGCATCTACACGCGCTTGTGGACCTCAAGAGGCACACAGCTGTGGGCGCTTCGTACGATTGTGCTTGGAGTTTGCCTCGAGTACACCAATATCTTCACACGGTATAGCGACGCTGTCCTCGAGCCCTTCTCAGCCACTCTGCAGCTGCTTCCTTGGGCGCATCAGCTCTTCCTTCAGGTGACCTCAGCTCGCGAGGCAGCCGTAGCCCATCATGAGACTTCCCTCGCTACAGCAGCCATCGCATAACCACCATCTTCCCTCCTACGGTCTTTTTCTTCCTCCTCCATCACTTCCTTATCTTCCTCTTCCTCTTCGATCCTGTCTATACCCACGCAGACACAGGGCGTTGCAGCAGCCGCCCAGGGGAAGAAGAAGAATAGGAAGCGTGGATCAGGTCAACAGCAGTCGTCATCCAGTGGTAGCAGTGGCCGTTCTGTGCATTTGCTACAACTATGGAGGCGCCCATTGCTACACCTAGTGCCAGCAGCCGCTCGACTGGGCGCGGATCATTCGTGGGCTCCAGACTGCTCATGCTCTCCGTTCCACGTCTGGCACGTCACCTGCATCCTCCTCCGGATGCGCGGCGGCCACAACTGCAGCTGTTCTTGCCTCCTCACTAGGGCCCGCCTAAGGGATCTGCACGAGTATGGACACGACCGAGTGGTCACAGTAAACTGTACAAGAACGTCACAAATCACAATACTCCCCCATGACCCGGTGGTACGCATGTCCATACACGTGCAGCACTGGAACAAACACAATAGTTAGTGATACAAACAAATGAGGCACATATGCATATCCCTCACTCAACCACCCTCAGGCATGGGGCGAAGCCTAATAGAACGAATGGCCACCAAGAACTTTCCGTCAAGAAATCAGCACGCTGCATGTGAGTGCCAACCCACATGACAGAGATCACGCGCCACTCCACCCGGTCATGAACAAAGTCATGCTCAACCGCATTGTGCTTTCTGCGAGCATGAAAGACACTAGAGTTCTCCGCAATGGCGAGAGCACTTTGGTTATTGCAACGCAGCACAATGGCGGGTACAGACTGCCCAAGCTCAAGAAACAAGCGCTGCAGCCATACTGCCTCAGCAGCCCCTACGCCCAAAGCAACGTACTCTGCCTTCGACAAACTACGTACGATGCAGCCCTGCTTCCCGCTTCGCCAAGAGAGAGCGGTACCACTGAGCAGGAACACGTAGCCAGTACGACTGCGCCCATCTGGGCTTCAAGCCCAGTCACTGTCAGTGTAGTCGTCAAGGACCATCGAACAGTGCCGACGAAAACAAAGTCCGAGGTACGGCATGGAGACCACGTACCGCACCACTCGCACAGCCACGTGAAGGAGGCAAAGGCTGTCCTATAGACTGCCTACAGGATAAAGGACCTCGGTCCTGGATCGGTGTTTCTTGGGATGGAGATCGTGCGAGATCGCAGACGTCAGACACTGTTGTTGCATCAGGCCCAATACGCACGAGTCGTGGGGGAGCACTTCAGCGATCTCCTTGGTGGAGTGCCCTCCGCTTCCACACCTCTTACACCTCATGGACAGGATGCCCTGAAAGTGGATGACCCTACACATCTGGGGGAGACAGTGGACGTGACCTTGTACCTCCGTCTCATCGGATCTCTGATGTACTTGGCCACTACCACACATTCTGATATCGCGTTCGCCGTCAACCTCCTCGCTCAGTTCTCGCAGGCTCCACGTGCGAGAGCCCTTCACGCGACTGTGCGAGTGGTGCGGTACGTGGTCTCCACGCCATACCTTGGACTCTGTTTTCGTCGGCACTGTTCGGTGGTCCTTGACGGCTACACTGACAGCGACTGGGCTTGGAGCCAAGATGGGCGCAGTCGTACTGGCTACGTGTTCCTGCTCGGTGGTACCGCTCTCTCTTGGTGAAGCGGGAAGCAGGGCTGCATCGCACGTAGTTCGTTGGAGGCAGAGTACGTTGCTTTGGGCGCAGGGGCTACTGAGGCAGTATGGCTACAGCGCTTGTTTCTTGAGCTTGGACAGTCAGTACCCACCATTGTGATGCGTTGCGACATCTAGAGTGCTCTCGCCATTGCAGAGAACTCTGGTGTCTTTCATGCTCGCAGAAAGCACATTGCGGTTGAGCATCACTTCGTTCATGACCGGGTGGAGCGAAGCGAGATCTGCGTCATGTGGGTTGGCACTGACATGCAGCATGTTGATTTCTTGACGAAGGCACTAGCTCGCGGAAAGTTCTTGGAGGCCATTCGTTCTGTTGGGCTTCGCCCCATGCCTGAGGGTGGTTGAGTGTGGGATGTGCATCTGTGCCTCATTTGTTTATGTCACTCACTATTGTGTTTGTTCCAGTGCTGCACGTGTATGGACATGCGTACCATCAGGTCATGGGGGAGTGTTGTGATTTGTGACGTTCTTGTACAGTTTTCTATGACCACTTGGCCGTGTCCATACTCGTGCAGATCCCTAAGGCGGGCCCAAGTGACACCGGTGCGACGACTGGCGGCGGACTACCGGCTTGGAGCTGGCCGACTACCGTTCTAGAGCCCCAGATGCTGCCGGGATGCTGACGGGGTAGCCTTCTGACATGTGTGCGTATTGTTACGGCCAAAACAATGGTTTTGGGCCGGTTTTTACGACAGCTCTTGGACTGCCGTGTGCGACACCCGCCGTGCACCGTTGCAAGTATTCATGCCTTGGACCTGTCATTTGTTTTTTCTCTATGCAATTATGTTCAGTTTGAGTTTCCTGACACTCTGTTCATGTCCCAACCCAGACCCTTGCAGTTTTGTCTCAAACTCGTGTCTGTTGTCACACGCTGACCTGGCGCTGACGCCTAGTGTCAGGGCAAGTGGTTAGGAAGGTTCTAGGAAACTTCTCACCACGCTCGTTGCTTAAGTCTGCTGCCCCCTCATTCTGTTGCTCTAGAGACCAAGTCTCAAAGATCTGGGTTTGCTACTCAGAAGTGCGCGCGCCAGTAATAGCGCCAGAAAGCAGTTGAAAACTTGAAGTAACTGATTAGCAATGAAGAATGAGGAACAATGGGGAAACCCTCCAAGTTCTAGGTGTTGTGATTTGTGACGTTCTTGTACAGGCTACTCTGACCACTCGGCCTTTTCCATACTCGTGCAGATCCCTGAGGCGTGCCATGGTGACACTGGTGCGACAACTGGTGGCGGACTACCAGCTTGGAGCTGGCCAACTATAGTTCCAGAGCCCGGGACACTGCCGGGACTTCCTGCTCTTTTTTCTACAGCTTGCAGGAGTTTTTTGGCGGACTGGCCATGAGCCAGATTTGCATGTTTTTGCATTGCGTGTTCACCATTTCATGATGGATGCATGCATGTGACCAGTCGTAGCGTCCGTCTTGTGATCTTGCACGTCTAGGTTCAGACGGCGTAGCATTGTGACATGTGTGCGCAGAGTTATGGCCAAAACAGTGGTTTTGAGCTGGTTTTAGGACAGCTCTTGGACCACCGCGTGCGACACCCGCTGTGCGCCGCGGCAGGTATTCATGCCATGGACGTGTCATTTGTCATCTCTCTCTGCAAATGCTATTGAAGCATTCAGACACTTTGCCTTGTGTCCCCTAGCCAAACTCTTACTGTTGCTTACACGACTTGTGACTGTCGTCATCGTCTGATCAGGCACTGACGCCTGGTCAACGGGAGTGTTGCTAGGAAGCTTCCTTACATCTTCTCACTAGGCCGCCCCCACTAGTGTAAAATTTGTTACTCAGCTAACCAGCCAATCAGAAAATAGTGCTAGACCTATTTTCTGGCAGGCAGGGTTTTCTCGGTGAGCCCTGCCAGACGCCCGATAGCCCAAAACCCGGGGGTCGTCCGTTTTGCCTGAAAACTGGACCATACCATAATACCGATGCCGCAAACGCAATCGTGTGGTCAGAATCAGCTAGAGAAATAGTTACAAGAAGCTATGGCTGCACGAACCCAGGCAGTGCCTACGACAGTCAACGATGCCAAACAGGGCCATACAACAGAAGACACGGACCCTAGGCATCGCATGATGCTGTAGACGCAATGCCATCGCCAGACACATCGCTAGGTGCATGCAGACTGCATCCGCAGTGGCAGTGATTGCCGGCGGCCCGACCACCGAGGAGGCCTTCCGATGGAGCTGAGCGCATCGTCAAAGGGAGGAGGCTCCAGCGACGGGTGAGTGGGCCTCAACATGCGTCGGCTCCACAGAGCGACACTGTAGCGGCGTCAAGTCTCGACGTCAGTCATCTGCACGCCGATGTACACAAGCCGGGAGGACACAACAAAGTACAATGAGAGATGCACGAAAACCAACACTCCCCCATGACTCACAGGCGTAGTACACATGTGCGGGCAGAGACATAGTCACCGACCAGACTCCTGTAGGCCAAGCAGAGACGCAAGCAAGGACAGAGAGAGTCACTCACGAACGCATGCCGACTAAACTCACAGCCTTCATAAACGAGTCACGCTTCAGTGCCTTGGTTAAGAAGTCAGCCAACTGCCGTGCTGTCTCAACCCACACGATGCTGATGCTGCCTTCATGCAACAACGAACACACATAGTGATACTCAACATTGATGTGCTTTGTACGTGTGTGATGCACGCCGTCATTGTCGGCGATGGCCATGGCACTCTCATTGTCACAGTGCAACGTGATGGATGCGACGGACTGGTGTAGCTCGGACAACAGACGACGCAACCACAGACTCTCACACGCGCCTGAACCAAGAGTAACGTACTCAGCCTCAGCAATTCTATGTGTAATGCATCACTGCTTACCACTGCACCAGGACACAACAGTGCCGCCATCCAGAAAGATCCAACCTGTGCGACTCTTGCCGTCCAGATTGCCGGCCCAGTCACTATCGGTGTAGCCCACCGCGACAACAGACGGTTGACGGCGGAACATGAGACCTCGCCAAGGAGTCGAGACAACATAGCGCAGCACTCGGATTGCAGCCTTGTAGTGGAGGTGACGCGGCTCTTGAGAGAACTGGGTCAGGAGGTTTGACGGCAATCGTGATGTCTGGGCGCGTCGTTGTCGCCAAGAACATCAGTGACCCGATGACTCGTAGGTACGTGGTCACGTCAACTGGCTCCCCCACAACTGCTGGGTCAAGACTCTTTAGCTTTGCCTGGCCATCAGGTGACATGGGTGAGGATGCGCTCGGCACGAGTGGCAGGTCCTCCGCAAAGCGGGTGGACAATGTTTGCACATAGGCGACCTGGTGGATGTGCAAGGCGCCCTGGGAGCGATCATGCTCAAGTTCCATGCCCAGGAAGACCCTGGTAGAGCCAAGGTCCTTCATCTGGTAGGCGGCGTGCAGCAGATCCTTGACACGCTGGATGACAGCCGTGTCTGGCGACGCAATGAGCAGATCATCGACGTACACCAGAACAGCGGCAAAAGTCGGACCTCGCGGACTGACAAACAGTGCAGGGTCAGCGGTGCTGCAGTGGAGCCCGCCACGAAGGAGCGTGCTGCTGATCTCTTGCTTCCAGCACCGAGGCGACTGCTTCAGGCCATATAGGGCCTTGCGCAGTCGCCAGTCTCTCCGAGTGCCATCGTCAAAGCCTGGGGGTTGCACCATGTAGAGCTCCTCACCCTCCAGTGAACCATGGAGAAAAGCGTTGCTCACATCCATCTGGTGCAGCTCCCGCCCATGCTGGGCGACCGGTCTGAAGAGTGCCCGGCTGGTGGAGAACCGGCCAACTGGGGCAAAGATCTGGTCGTAATCGACCCAAGGAACCTGGGCAAACCCCTTGGCTGTAAGGCGGGCCTTGTACTTTTCCACGGACCCATCGGGCTTGCACTTGCGTCGAAAGACACACTTGGTGCCGATGGCCTTTTGTTCTGGGGGAAGGTCGACGAGGTCATACACGTGGTGCTTCGGATAGTGGCGAGCTCATCGGCACAGGCAGCGTCCCAGTGTGTGGCCTCAGGAGAGGCTCGTGCCTCGCATAGGGTATCCGGGTCCTCCGGGAGTACTGTGGAGCGGACTGAGAGAGCGTGTGCATCTCGTGCCCCAGGTGGGATGCACGCGAGTGCAGTCACGATAGCGCACCGATGCTCACGATGGACCATGGCGTAGCCCAGTGCGGAACCCGGGTGAAGGTCTGCAATGATGGCCGAGGTGGTCAGGCCGAGGGCCTTGGTACCAGGATCTCCACTCACGACTGTGGGAGCGGAGGAGACACGTGGAGCCATGGGGGGTCGCGGCGCCACGGAGCGCGGAGCGACGGTCTGCGCGCTCCCCGACGGTCTGGATCGGAGGCTGCCGCCTGGGCCACGCGTGTAGCGTGGCAGGGCAGGTGACGGCACTGAGTCCGTTGGGCTGATGGAGGCGAACGGGGTTCCTGGCTCGGAGGGACGAGCGGACGCAACTGGGTCTGCTGGCTCGGAAGGACCAGCGGATGCGACTAGGGTTGCCGGCCCGGAGGGACCAGCAGACGCGACTGGGGGTGCCGGCCCGGAGGGACCAGCGGACGCAACTAGAGGTGTCGGCCCAGAGGGACCAGCGGATGCGACTGGGGGTGCCGGCCCGCAGGGACCAGCGGACGAGACTGGAGGTGCCAGCTCGGAGGGACCAGCGGACGTGACTGGGGCTGCCGGCCCGGAGGGACCAGCGGACGCGACTAGAGGTGTCGGCCCGGAGGGACCAGCGGACCCGACTGGGGGTGCTGGCCCGGAGGGACCAGTGGACGCGACTAGGGGTGCCGGCTTGGAGGGACCAGCGGATGTGACTGGGTCTGCCGTCCCGGAGGGACCAGCGGACACGACTTGGGGTGCCAGCCCGGAGGGACTAGAGGATGTGACTGGGGCTGCCAGCCCGGAGGGACCAGCGGACGTGACTGGGGCTGCCGGCTCGGAGGGACTGAGGGACTTATGATCTGGAAGCGGTAGGATGGACGACGGACTCACCACTCCCCCACGCAACGGGATAGACACAGATGAGCCGGAGTGAATGAGGTTGCAAGGAAACAGGTCCTCGTGGAAGAGGGCATCCCGGGACTCAACGATGTAGTGTCGGGAGGGACCCCAGAAGCGCCAGGCATTGGACTGACAAGAGACACTGAGGAAGGTGCAGGGGCGTCCACAAGGGGCGAGCTTGCCACCTTGCTATGGGACGGGCAGCCACACAATGGTCAAGCATCCCCTCACGTGAGCCGGTCGGAGGTCAGCTCGCTGACCGCACCAATGCTGGTACGGTGTGGACTCGCGGGGAAGGGGACCGTGGGGAGTCCGGTTCCAGACCCTGGTCATGTAGGCCATGGCTTCAAAATAGAAGCCATCGGAGAGACCAGACTCGACCCGCATGGTGCGGACGGCGTCGGCCATAGTGCGGTTCCACCGTTCGGAGACACCGTTCTGGGTGGGTGTGTAAGGCGTAGACGTTTCATGGCGAATGCCGCGGGAAGCGAGAAAGGTCGTGGCGTCACCCAAGTACTCACTGCCGTGATCGGAGCGAAAGAGGCGGAGAGAGCAGCCACACTCGCGCTCCGCAAGGACAAGCCAGTCCTGGATGGCGTGGGCGACATCGCTCTTTTGCCGAAGGCAGAAGACCCAGCGGTAGCGAGAATAGTTGTCAGTGAGGGTGAGGACGTAGCGACCATGCTCGCTGACGGACTCGGTAGGGAGAGGACCCATGACGTCCAAATGGACAAGGTCGAGGGGGGCAGACGCACAGGAGGAAGACAAGGGATACATGGACCAGTACATCTTCCCCTGAGCGCAGTCAATGCACTTAGTTGGGCACGGGAGGGGAAAAGTCTCCGGGTCAAGGCCCTTGGCCGGCTGGGTGCAGAGCATGCTGTCTACGGCGGCAGAGTGGACATGGCAAAGGTGGCGGTGCAGGAGGCGAGTGTGCTGAGGAGAAAGTGTGCTGGTGATAAACACATGGCCTGTGGCGGCTGACGGGGAGGAGACGGAAGGAGAGGAAGACAGACGAGGTACATGCAACAGGTTGCCACGGGCGGTGGCGTGGAGTACGGCAAGACCAGACGGACGCAACGACACAGTGCCAACACCACGCGAGTGCACAAAATCCATGCTTATGCGGTCAAGGGCAGTGACGGACAGAAGGCTGAGCTGAAGACTAGGTACGAAGAGGACATCGGCCAGAAAGACGTCAGAGGTGGGACCACGGAAGTGAACGATGCCAACACCGCGGACAGGCAAAACCTGGCCAGGGCCTGTTCGGACACCAGAAACATCGCCTACAGGACCGAGCATACTAAAGGCCTCATGATAGGCCGTCATGTGATGCATGGCCCCGGAGATGATGATCCAGGTCTCAGCAGGGTCCTGGACCGGGGTCGCAAGATCACTAGCGGTCACATGGCAGCAAGCAAGGGACGCGGACGCGGTAGAAGGAGGTGTGAATACAAACTGCCAATCGTCAAGCCAAGCAACGTCGTCCTGGGAGGGGGTAGCCAAGACCATGAGAGACGACGAAACAGATGAAGAAACAGGGCATGACCGTAGCTCAGTCTCAGTCATGCAGGGCTGGACAGGGGGGAAAAAAGTGATCCAACTCGCACTTCCCTAGGGAGGAGGGCAAGGGAGGCCGAGCTAGAGTGGGATGAACTGCTCTAGCTGGCACTCGTGGGAGGATGGCCTGGGAGTGTAGACAGAGTGCGGGGTGATCGCGTCGGAGCCCGGGTAGAAGGAGGACTGCACCGGCGCCGACGGCTGCGGCGGTGGTGTCGGTGTGACCGGCAAAGCAACTGGATTGGTGGAGCTGCTGAATGAGGTGGAGGTGTCAGAGCCGACGACAGTCACGGTGGCAAAGGCGAGACGGCGCTCACGCTGGTGACGCATGGTGGCGATGACGCACGCCTCATCCATCGGTAGAGGGCACATGTACCACACATGCCCGGGCTGGCCACGGTTGTGGCAGACCAAGCTGCCAGTGCTGGACCCGGTCGACGACTGCTGCTTCTGCTGTTGCTGACCTTTGCCTTTCTTGGTCCGACGCTTCTTCTTACCCGACGATGATGAGGTATCTGTGGCGGGGGAGGCGACGGCAGGGGAGGCGACGACAGGGGAGGCGACGGCCTCCGTGCGGTTGAGTCGTGACTCCAGACGAGCTTCCTCAATGCGGAGGAAGAGCTCGTATGCTGAGGGTAGGAGGGTGCCCTGGGCCGCCATGGTGGAGAGAATGTCGTGAAGGTAGCGGACGAAGATGTCCGAGTACGCTTTGGTGGCACCGCACTTGATGGTGAGGAGCGCGACCAAAGGGGGTGGGGCAGATTTCCCAGGGCGACGAAGGGTGTCCTCCGTTCGCTGCCAGTAGGAGGTGACTGTCTCGGTCTCCTCCATGTGCAGGGAGTTGAAATCCCGCAGCAGGCGGCTAGTCTCAGCGTCGCTTGACAGGCGATGGGGACAAGTGAGATAGAACATGCCACGCGGCTGCAGGGTCTGGGGTGGCGCCAACGGTGAAGTCACCTAAGAAGGGCTTGAGGGCGAGGCGGGAAGCCGGAGGGGCGAAAGGGACGAGAGCCCGGACGGCACGACCAGCGTCATACAGCTGGTCGGCCAGGGTGGCGTCATACGGCAGGGTGTAGTATGTCCACAGGCCCTCACCCTGCGCCCAGATGCGGAAGCTGAGCTCCCAGCTCCGGAACTGCTCGCCGGCCTAAAGTGGCGGTGGCGGCGTCTCAAAGTCCTTTTGCTTGCGGCCGGCACCCAGAGTGGGGCCAAGGACGGAGGTCACTGTCTGCTGCTGGCGTAGAGTCTGCTGCTGCTCCAGGTATTACGTGGCAGCAGACACAGCTGGGCTTGTGCGCCTTGGAGGGGGGAAGGACGGAGGCGCATTGGGGGCAGACTGGGAAACTAACGGTTGCAGTGCTGCAAGCTGCTGCGTCAGGACGGCGAGCTGTTGCTGAAGAGCAGCAAGGGAGTCAGGGTTATCACCAACGATGTCACAGGGTTACTAGCGTTGTTGCTCCTCCTGCTGTTTCTGCTGCTTTCGCTGTTGCTGCTGCTCCTACTGCTACTGCTGCTGCTCCTGCTGCTCCTGCTTCTCCTACTATTCCTATTACTCTTGCTGCTGCTGCTGCTCTTGCTACTGCTGCTGCTGCTGCTCTTGCTACTGCTGCTACTGCCACTACTGTTGCTGCTATAGCCACTGAAAGAAAGGGGGGGGTGGGGTTCTCCCCAACAGAGGAGGACCCCTCCCCAATGGGGTTGCCAGCCATGGTGTGATGCCCTTTGTTTTCTTTGTTTTCTTTTCTCTTTTCTCTTTGGGGTTGCTGACGTGAGCAATGGCGTCTTGCTGAGGGCGGTGGACGTCTTGCCCTCCCTTAGAATTGTTTCCACCTTCCCTTGCCCCTTTCTTTGATTTTTTTTAGTTGATGACGTAAGAAGTGACGTCAGCAGCAGGATGCTGATGTCAGCACTGGTGGTTGTTGGGGCTGCTTCTATAGCTGTTGTCGCTGCTGTTGCTGCTGCTGCTACTGTTTGCTGCTGTTGCTACGGTTGCTGCTGCGGTTGGTGGTGCTGCTGCTGCTATTGATGCTGTTGCTACTGCTGATGCTGTTGTTGTTGTTGCTGTTGCCTCTACTGCTATTGTGGCTGCTGCTGCTGCTACTACTACTACGGCTGTAATTGTAGTAGCATTTGCTGCTGTTGCGAGCTGCTGTGGCTGCTAGGGCTGTTGCAGCAGCGAAGGCAGATGCTGCAGCAGCGGCGGCGAAGCAGGTGGGATGGGGGATTGTGTTTTGGCTCTTTTTTTCCCTCTTCTTCCTTGTCTGTCACAGCGGGCAGCTGCCCGCTGTCAGCTGCGAGCAGCGGGCTGCTGCTCCCTAGCAGCGAGCTGCTGCTCGCTGGCAGCGGGCAGCTGCTCGCTGGCAGTAGCGGGCTGCTGCTCGCTGCTCGCTGCTCGCTCACTACGGGCAGCGAGCAGCAATAGGAGCCGCTGCTGGCAGCTGCTCGCTGTAGCAGCTGCTGTGGCTGGCTGCTGCTGCGGCTTGCTGCTATGGTTTGCTGCTGTGGCTACTTCAGCCTACTGCTACCGCTACATGCTGCTACAGTTGCTGCTTGTCGCTGTTGTTGCTCGCTATTGCTGGAGGTTGTTGCTGCTGAGAGCTGCTATTGTAGGCTGTTGTTGCTGCGAGCTGCTGCTGCGGGCTGCTGCTGCTACAGGCTACTGCTGGTAACTGCTGCAAGCTGCTGTTGCAGGCTGCTGCTGCTGCGGGCTACTGCTGCTGCAGGCTACTGTGAGCTGCTGCTTCTGCCTGTTGTTGCTGCTGCACGCAGCTGGTGTTGGCTGCTACTGCCACTGCTCGCTGCCGTTGCCTGGGGCTGCCGCTGCTGCAAGCTGTTTTTGCTGCGTGCTGGTGGAAGTTACTACACCTGGGTGACGTTGCCGCGTGCGTCGTCGCCCACAGGTGTTGGACACGGCCTGCTACTCACCTCCTCGCGTCACATGTGGGGGTCAGTGCTGCCGAAAATTTTCGGCAGCATTTCCCCTGGCCCAGTGGCCGTGGGAAAAAATCTGACGCCGCCACCAGGCGGGTCAATGCTGCCGGAAAAAATCCGGCAGCACTTCCCCTACACTGGCGCGTATGGGGGTTGGCCGGCGTTGTCTGGCACCTGTACGCCAGTCTTCTGCTGCTGCTGCTACGCTCTGGCTCTGATACCAGGCTCGAAACCTAGGCAACAGGTTGGGGCAGCATGCATTGTCGATGCAGCGTGCGGACTTCCACACTCGTTGCTTAAGTCTACTGCCCCCTCAGTCTGCTGCTATAGAGACTGTCTTGAAGCTCTGGGTTTGTTACATAGAAGTGCGCGCGCCAGTGTTAGCGCCAGAAAGCAGCTGAAAACCGGAAGTAACTGATTAGCAATGAAGAATGAGCAACAATGGGGAACCCCTCCAAGTTCTAGCCCCCCCCCCACAAGTGTAAAAGTTGTTACTCAGCTAACCAGCCAATCAGAAAATAGTGCTAGACCTATTCTCTGGCAGGCAGGGTTTTCTCGGTGAGCCCTGCCAGACGCCTGACAGCCCAAAACCCGGGCGTCGTCCGTTTTGCCTGAAAACTGGACCATACCATAATACCAATGCTGCAAACGCAGTCGTGCGGTCAGAATCAGCTAGAAAAATAGCTACAAGAAGTTATGGCTTCACGAACCCAGGCAGTGCCTACGATAGTCAACGATGCCAAACAGGGCCATACAACAGAAGACACGGACCCTAGGCATCGCATGATGCTGTAGACGCAATGCCACAGCCAGACATAACGCTAGGTGCATGCAGACTGCATCCGCAGTGGCAGTGACTGCCAACTGCCCGACCACAGAGGAGGCCTGCCGATGGAGCTGAGCGCATTGCCAGAGGGAGGAGGCTTCAGCGACGGGTGAGTGGGCCTCAGCGTGCGTCGGCTCCACCGAGCGACACTCCAGCGGCGTCAAGTCTTGTCGTCAGTCATCTGCACGCCGATGTACACAAGCCGAGAGGACACAATAGAGTACAATGAGAGATGCACGAAAACCAACAAAAAAAACAATGTAGGAGTGAAGAGTGAGCAAAAGCATGACAAGTGGCGGGCCTCCATTGGGCCCTCCAAATAGGGTACAACCTAGGTGCTCACTCTGACACAATTGCAACCCACACAATGAGATGCGTGGCCATAAATACCGCACAAACGGGTCAATGATGTGCCCACCTTACCATTGTGGGATTTTGATGTAATTAACCACCTGCTTGTGTATTTGAAAAAAAAATTGCAGTTGGTGCATGCGTTGAGAGTCAGGTGAATATTCATCAGTGCAACATATGCGCGCGATACCTTTAGCTGCTTGTGGAAACGCAGCTAACGATGGGGCAGGAAAACTGAAGTAAAAATGTGCGTCAAACAACACAACAAACATGGCCTAATTGGGTGAAGTAATAGCTAATTCATCGAAAGTAGATATGAAAATGTTTGGCACATGGGCACCACAATGTAAGAGGCGATGGCTGCTCCAAGCAGAAAGCTTGAATACCACATCAAAAGCCATGAAGCAGTTTGAAGTCTTACGGTTCCTATCAGATGACAGCGCTGGTTAGCAATGGATAATCCCACGGGCAACTCCACCACATGCTTCTACTAGCACAACACTCGATCAACTGCAATGAAAGGGCTACGCACCATGTCACCATTGGCACCGCACCGCAATGCCACTGTCGCACCAGCAGAGGTGTTGCAAGGTGGCTTGTTGGAAGGCGTGGGGAAGCGTGAAGCCAAGCACAAGAGAAGAACCATGCTCGTAAGGTGCTGAAAAACTCATACTTGCAACCCAACAACCCAGAGGCATTCTCACTAACGCTGCGGAGAACGACGCAAGGATTCGGGAGGTGGTAATCCCGGAGCAGTTGGCGGACCCACACTGGCTCAGCCAATGGCACTGCTAATACCCGGCCTCACTGGTGCTATGCGCAGAAAAACATGGTTTCCCACTGCGCTTGGAGATGGCAGACTCGAAGACGATGAAGAAAAAAGTGCCCAAGTTCGGTGCATCCAAGTACATGTCATTATCACTATTCCTTCAGAAGCGGCACAGCCGACCCGA
>SZWC01036160.1:0-16171 GCA_023375785.1 Penium margaritaceum | reverse complement strand
AACAACAACAACAACAACAACAACAACAACAACAACAACAACAACAACAACAACAACAACAACAACAACAACAACAACAACAACAACAACAACAACAACAAACCATGCATGATTGTCCTTTGACTTGCAAACCTTGCTTGCGTCCTATGCCCTAGCTGAACAATTGTGTTTTGTTAGCCACAGGGTGACTCGCGGGGTTGGGATCATGGCGTCCTTACTTTGCTTGTGTGCCGGGTTGCTAGAATGGTGCATGGGTCATGCAAGAGAAACATCCGAACACGAACAAAAGTAGCTTGCTCTGACAGTATATCACATAAAATTGTAACAAAAATTGATAACACCAGAGATGCGATCACATCTTGCAAACTGTAGGGGTAAAATTCGTTGCACAAGCCTATGATTTCGATCCAAACCAAATCAGACGGCTGTGTGGCGAAGGGAGATAGGTTCTCTTCTGACACATTCGGTGATCGGAAGACCCCCACCCATCGAAGACGAATGGCTGGTGTGTGGGCCTGCTAAACAGGTCCATGGGCCTCGTAAGTAAACCTATGATTTTTCGCTCATGGGGGCAACTTGATTGGCCCGTGGGCTTGCCAAACAGGTCCGTGGACCTGTCATGCAGGTTCGTGGACCTGTTTCGAAAGAATTTAACTGAATTTTAAAGTTTTCAAGAGGTCCATGGACCTGTTTGATTTTTTTTTTAAATTCAGTTGATTCTTTAATAAACAGGTCCACGAACCAAAAACAATAGGTTACTATGTAACCCAAAAACCCCCACCCCACCAGCTTCGCTGCCGTGACTGCAGGAGCTGCCTTTGCTGCTACAACAACCATAGTAGCCGTAGCAGCCCGCAGCCGCTACAGTTGCTGCTATAATTGCAACCACAGTAGCAGTAGCAGCAGCAACAGCAGCAACCAAAGCAGCAGCAGTAGCAGCAGCCGCAGCAGCAGTAGTAGCAGCAACAGTAGCAGCAGGAACAGTAGCCATAGCAGCAGTAGTAGAAGCAGCTGCAACAGCAACAACAGTAGCAGCTTCAACAGTAGCAGCAGTAGCAGTAGCAACAGCACCAATAGTAGCTGCAGTAGTAGTAGCAGCAGTATTAACAGCAACCACAACAGCGGCCCCATCAACCGCCAGTGCTGACATCAACATCCCGCTACTGATGTCACTGCTAACATCACTGTTGACATCATCAACTCATAAAAAAAGGAGGGCAAGGGAAGGGGGGAGAAAACCTAAGGGTGGGCAGGATCTCCACCGCCCTCAGCTGACATCACTGCTGACATCAGTAACACAGACCAAAAAAACCAACAAAACAAAAGGGCATCAAACCATGGCTGGTAGCCCCACTAGGGAGGGGTCCTCCTCTGTTGGGGGGACCCCTACCCCCCTTTCTTGCAACGGCTGTAGTAGCAGCAATAGTAGCAGCAGCAAAAGAAGCAGCAGCAGCAAAAGCAACAGCAGTAGTAACAGCAATAGCAGCAGCAGCAGAAGCAGCAGCTGTAGCAGCACCAGCAGCAGTAGCAGCAGTAGCAGGAGTACCAGGAGGAGCAGGAGCAGCAGCAGTAGCAGGAGCAGCAGCAGCAGCAGCAGAAGCAACAGCAGCAACAGCAACAGTAGCAGCGGCAACGACCTTCTGGCGTCGTTGGCGACAACCCTGACCCCCTCGCTGCTCTTCAGCAACAGCTCGCCGCCCCGACGCAGCAGCTTGCGGCACTACAGCCATTGGTCTCTTATACTGCCAGAAGTTTGCCGCCATCCTTCATCCCTCCAGGGCATGCCAGCCCAGCTATGTCTGCTACCATGCACTACCTGGCGTAGCAGCAGACTTAGCGCTAGCGGCGGACAGTGACCTCCATCCTTGGCCCCACTCCGGGTGCCGGTTGCAGGCAAAAGGACTTTGAGACGCCGCCGCCGTCGCTTCAGGCCGGCGAGCAGTTCCGGAGCTAGGAGCTCAACTTCCGGATCTGGGCACAAGGTGAGGGTTTATGGGCATACTACACCTTGCCGTATGACGCCACCCTGGCCGACTAGTTATATGACACTGATCGTGCCGTCCGCGCTCTAGTCCCTATCGCCCCTCCGGCTTCCCGCCTCGCCCTGGAGCCCTTCTTAGGCGATTTCACCGTTGGTGCCACCCCAGACCCTGTAGTCGCATGGCACAACCTCACTCGTCCCCATCGCTTGTCCAGCGAGGCTCAGACCAGCTGCTTGCTGCGAGAGTTCAACTCCCTGCACATGGGGGAGACCGAGACGGTCACCTCCTATTGGCAGCGGGCGGAGGACATCCTTCGCCGCCTCGAGACCTCTACACCACCTCCTCTGGCTGCGCTCCTCACCATCAAGCGCGGTGCCACCGACGCGTATGCGGACGTCTTCGCTCACTACTCTCACGACGTCCTCTCCACCATGGCGGCCTAGGGCACCCTCATGCCCTGGGCATACGAGCTCTTCCTCCGGATTGAGGAAGCCTCCAGCACACGGAGGCTCTCGCCTCCCCTATCGTCGCCTCCGTGGCCGTCGCCACCCCTGTCGTAGCGACCTCATCGTCATTGGGGAACAAGAAGCGTGGAAACAAGAAAGGCAAGGGTCAGCAACAACTACAGCAGCGACCATCGACCGAGTCCAGCGGTAGAGGCTCGATCTGCCACAACTGTGGCCAGCTCGGGCATGGGTGGTACACGTGCCCTCTACCAACGGACAAGGCGCGCGCCAACGCCACCATGCGTCGCAAGCAAGAGCGCTATCTCGCCTCTGCCGCCGTAACTGTCGCCGACTCTAACACTTCGGCCTCATCAACCACCTCCACCACTCTGGTTACTTCGCCAATCCAACCGACATCAGCGCCGCAATAGTCGACGCCGGCTCAGTCCTCCTTCTACCCGGGCTCCGGCGCCATCATCCTGTACTCTGTCTACACTACCGGGTCGTCCTCTCCTGAGCGTTAGTTGGAGCAGTTCATTGCGCTCCAGCTCCGCGTGCTTCGCCCTCCTCTCCAGGGAAGTGCGATTTGCATCACTTCCTGCACTCCTGCCCAGCTCTGCATGACTAAGACTGAGCTATGGTCGTGTCCCATTTCCTCGTTATTTTGTTATCTTCCATGGCCTCCGCTACCCCTTCCCATGACGATGTTGCATGGCTTGACGATTGGCAGTCTTGGTTTGCGCCTCCTTTCACCGCTTCCGCGTCCCTTGCTTGCTGCCATGTGACCGTTTGCGATCTCACGACCCCGGTCGAGGACCCTACAGAGACCTAGATCATCGACTCCGGGGCCACGCATCACATGACGGCCTCTCGTGGGGCCTTTAGTATGCTCGGTCCTGTTGGCAATGTCTCCGGTGTCCGGACAAGCTCCGGACAGGTGTTGCCTGTCCGTGGTGTTGGTGTCGTTCGTTTTTGTGGTCCTTCCGGTGACGTGTTTCTGACCGATGTCCTCTTCGTCCCTGGTCTTGAGCTCAGCCTCCTTTCCGTCACTACCCTTGACTGCATGAGCATGGATGTTGTGCACTCACGTGGTGCCGGCACTGTGTCGCTGCGTTTGTCTGGTCTTGTCGTACTACACGCCACCGCTCGTGGCAACCTGTGGCATGTACCTCGCCTTTCCTCCTCTCCTTCCGTCTCCTCCCCGTCGGCCGCCACAAGCCATGTGTGTCACTAGTACGCTGTCTCCTCAGCACACTTACCTCTGGCACCGCTGCCTCTGCCACATCCATTGTGCTGTCATAGAGAGCATACTCTGCACCCAACCGGCCCGGAGACTGTCCCCCTCCCGTGCCCCACTGAGTGCATTGCGCTTAGGGGAAAATGCACCAGTCCACGTACCCCTTGTCTTCCTCGCGTGCGTCCGCACCTCTCGACCTTGTCCATTTTGACGTCATGGGCCCTCTCCCCACCGAGTCCGTCGGCGAGCAAGGCCGCTATGTCCTCACACTCTGTGACGACTATTCTTGCTACCGCTGGGTCTTTTGCCTTCGGCAGAAGAGCAACGTTGCCCGAGCCATCCAGGACTGGCTTGTCCTCACGCAGCGCAAGTGTGGCCACTCTCTTTGCCGCTTTCGCTCCGATCGCGGTGGTGAGTACATGGGTGAGACCACAACCTTTCTCGCCTCCTACGGGATGTACCATGAGACATCCGAGCCCTACACGCCCGCCGAGAGCGGTGTCTCCGAACGGTGGAACCGTACCATGGCCGATACCGTCCGCACCATGCGGGTTGAGTCCGGTCCCTCCGATGGCTTCTATTTTGAAGCCATGGCCTACATGACCTGGGTCTGGAACCGGATTCCCCACGGTCCCCTTCCCTGACAGTCCACGCCGTACCAGCATTGGTGCGGTCAGCGAGCTGACCTTCGCCCGGCTCACGTCTGGGACTGCGTGGCCATTGTGTGGCTACCCACCCCGCAGCAGGGCGGCAAGCTCGCCCCCCGCGGACGTCCCTGCACTTTCCTCGGTGTCTCTCGTCAGTCCAAGGCCTGGCACTTTTGGGATCCCTCTTGACACTACATCGTCGAGTCCCGGGATGCCCTCTTCTTCGAGGACATGTTTCCTCGTGACCTCATTCGCTCCGGCTCGTCCATGTCTATGTGGTCGCGCGGGGGAGTGGTGAGTCCGTCCTCCGTCCTGCCGCTTCCAGGTGACACATCCCTTAGTCCCTTTGACCCGGTAGTCCCAGTCGTGTCCGCTGGCCCCTCCGAGCCGGCACCCTCAGTTGCGTCTGCTGGTCCCTTCGGGCCAGTAGCCCTAGTTGCGTCCGCTGGTCCTTCCGCGCCGGCAGCCCCAATCGTGTATTGTGATCCCTCTGAGCCGGCAACCCCAGTTGCATCTTCTGGTGTCTCCGGACCAGCAACCCCAGTCACATCCGCTGGTTCCTTCGGGTCGGCAGCCCCAGTTGGGTGCACTGGTCCATCTGAGTTGGCAGCCCCTGTTGCGTCCGCTGGTTTCGACGGACCGGCAACCCCAGTCGCGTCCGTTGGTCCCACTAGGCCAGCAGCCCCAATCGCGTTTGCTGGTTCCTCTAGGCCGGCGGCCCCAGTCGTGTATAGTGGTCCCTCTGAGCCGGCAGCCCCAGTTGCGTCCACTGGCCCCTCCAGGACAGTAGCTCCAGTCGCGCCCGCTGGCCCCTCCAGGCCAGCAGCCCCGGTCACATCGGCCGGCCCCTCTGGGCCAGCAACCCCGTCAGCCTCCATTGGCGCGTCGGACTCAGTGCCATCGCCTGCCCTGCCACGTTACACACGTGGCCCACGTGGCAACCTCTGACCTAGACCGTCGGTGAGTGGGCAGACCGTCGCACCGCGCTCCGTGGCGCCTCAACCCCCCGTGGCCCCACGTTTCTCCTCCACTCCCACGGTCGTGAGTGGGGACCTTGGCACCAAGGCCCTCGGCTTGATCACCTCGGCCATCATTACAGACCTTCACCCGGGCTCCGTACTGGGCTATGTCATGGTTCATCATGAGCATCGGCACGCTTTTGTGGCCGCACTCGCGCGTATCCTACCTGGGGCTCGAGATGCACATGCTCTCTCAGTCCGCTCCACAGCAAGCCCGGAGGACCCAACCACCCTGCGTGAGGCACGAGCCTCTCCTGAAGCCGCACAATGGGACGTTGCCTGCGCTTATGAGCTCGCCGCTATCCGATAGCACCATGTGTATGACCTCGTCGACCTTCCTCCAAGTCGGAAGGCCATCGACCCCAAGTGGGTCTTTTGGTGCAAGTGGAAGCCTGACGGGTCCTTGGACAGGTTCAAGGCCGGCCTTACAGCCAAGGGGTTATCCCAGATTCATGGGGTTGACAACGACCAGATCTTTGCTCCAGTTGGCTGGTTCTCCACTAGCCGAGCGCTCTTCAGCCTGGTTGCCCAACATGGGTGGGAGCTGCATCAGATGGATGTGAGCAACGTCTTTCTCCATGGTTCACTGGAGGGTGAGGAGCTCTATATGATGCAGCCCCCAGGCTTTGACGATGGCACTGGGAGAGTCTGGCGACTGCGTAAGGCCCTGTATGGCCTGAAGCTGTCGCCTTGGTGCTGGAACCCAAAAATCAGCAGCATGCTCCTTCATGGCGGGCTCCAGCGCAGCACCGCTGACCCCACACTGTTTGTTAGTCCGCGAGACCAGACTTTTGCCGCTCTTCTGGTTTGCGTCGACGATCTTTTTATTGCATTGCCAGACATGACTGCCATCCAACGTGTCAAGGACTTGCTGCACGCCGCCTACCAGATGAAGGATCTCGGATCTGCCAGAGTCTTCCTGGGCATGGAGCTCGAGCATGACCGCTCCCAGGGCGTCCTACATATCCACCAGGCCGCCTATGTGTAGACGCTGTCCACCCGCTTTACAAAGGACCTGCCACGCGTGCCGAGCGCATCCTCACCCATGTCACTCGATGGTCAGGTGAAGCTGAAGATTCCTGACCCAGCTGTTGTGGGGGAGCCAGTTGACGTGACTAAGTACGTGCGAGTCATCGGGTCAATGATGTTCCTGGCGATGATGACACGCCCAGACATCGCATTTGCCATCAACCTCCTGGCCCAGTTTTCTCAGGAGCCGTGTCACCTCCACTACGAGGCCGCGATCCGAGTACTGCGCTATGTCATCTCGACTCCTCAGCAAGGTCTCATGTTCCGCTATGAGTCGTCTGTTATCGCGGTGGGTTACACCGACAGTGACTGGACCGGTAGTCCGGACCTAAGAGTCGCAGAGGCCCGTTCTTTCTAATTGGCGGCACTTGTATGTCCTGGCGCAGTGGTAAGCAGGGGTGCATTGCACGCAGCATTGTTGAGGTTGAGTACGTTGCTCTTGGCTTAGGCACATGTGAGATTGTGTGGTTGCGTCATGTGTTGTCCATGTTGCGTCAGTCTGTCGCACCGATCACGTTGCATTGTGACAATGAGAGTGCCATGGCCATCGCCGACAATGACGACATGCATCACACACGCACAAAGCACATCAACATTGAGTATCACTATGTGCGTTCGTTGTTGCATGACGGCAGCATCAACATCATGTGGGTTGAGACAGTACGGCAGTTGGCTGACTGCTTGACCAAGGCACTGAAGCGCGACTCATTTAAGAAGGCTGTGAGTTCAGTCGGCATGTGTCCGTGAGTGACTCTCTCTATCCCTGCTTGCGTTTTTGCTTGGCCTGGGGGAGTTTGGTCGTTGACTCTATCTCTGCCCGCACATGTGCAGTATGCCTGTGAGTCATGGGGGAGTGTTGGTTTTTGTGCATCTATCATTGTACTCTCTTGTGTCCTCTCGGCTTGTGTACATCGGCATGCAGATGACTGACGGCGAGACTTGACGCCACTGGAGTGTCGCTCGGTGGAGCCGACGCAAGCTGAGGCCCACTCACCTTTCTTTGGAGCCTCCTCCCTCTGGCGATGCGCTCAGCTCCATCTGCAGGCCTCCTCGGCGGTCAGGCCGCCGACGGTCACTACCACTGCAGATGCTGTCTGCATGCACCTAGCGCTGTGTCTGGCTGTGGCATTCCGTTTGCAGCATCATGCGGTGCCTAGGGTGTAGGTTTCCTGCTGTATGGCCCTGTTTGGCATCGCTGACTGTCGTAGGTACTACCTGGGTTTGGGCAGCCATAACTCCTTGCTGCTATTCTTCTAGCTGATTCTGACCGCACCACTGCGTTTGTAGCGTCGGTTTTATGGTATGGTCCTGTTTTCAAGCAAAAAGGACGATGCCTGGGTTTTGGGCTGTCGGGCGTGTGGCAAGGCTCACCGAGAAAACCTTGCATGCCAGAAAACAGGTCTAGGACTATTTTCTGATTGGCTGGTTAGCTGAGTAGCAAGTTCTAAACTAGTGGGGGGGAGCTAGAACTTGGAGGGGTCTCCCATTGTTGCTCATTCTTCATTCTTAATCAATCACTTTCAGTTTTCAGCTGCTTTCTGGCGCTAACACCGGCGCGCGCGTTTTTGAGTAACAAACATAGAGCTTCCAAACTTCGACTATAGAGCAGCAGATTGAGGGGGTAGCAGAATTAAGCAACAAGCGTGGAAGCTCACACGATGCATCAAGAACGCCGCTGCCCCAACCTGCTGCCTAGGTTTTCAAGCTTGGTATCAGAGCCAGAGCGTAGCAGCAGCAACAGAAGACTGGCGTACAAGTGTCAGACAACACCGGCGGACCCCCATACGCGCTAGTACAAGGGAAATGCTGCTGGATTTATTCCGCCAGCATTGACCCGCCTGGTGGCGGCATCAGATTTTTTCCCACGACCACTGGGCCAAGGGAAATTCTGCCAAAATTTTCCGGCAGCGCTGACCCCCACGCGTGACCCGAGGAGGTGAGCGACATGCCACGTCCGACACCTGCGGGCGATGACACACGTTGCAACGTCACCCAGGTGCAGTGACTGGCACTAGCACATAGAAGCAGTAGTCTGCACTAGCGGCAGCCGTAAGCAACGGCAGCGAGTAGTGGCAGCAGCAACCGGCAGCAGCTGCGTGTAGCAACAGTAGCAGGTACAAGCAGGAACTCATAGTAGCCCGCAGCAGTAGCAACCTACAGCAGCAACTCGTAGCAGCAGTAGCCCGCAGCAGCAGCAGCCCGCATCAGCAGCTCGTAGCAGGAGCCCGCAAAAGCAACCCTTAGCAGCAACGAGCAGCAGCGGCAGCAAGCAGCAGCTGCAATAGCGTGTAGTAGCAGTAGCAAGTTGCAGCAGCTGCTACAGCGAGTCGTAGCAGTAACTCGCTGCAACAGTAGCAGCAACGAGCAGCTGCCGGCAGCAGCCAGCAGCGGCTGCTGCTGCTCGCTGCCCGTAGTGAGTGAGCAACAAGTAGCAGCCCGCTGCAGCCAACGAGCAGTAGCTTGCTACCAGCGAGTAGTAGCCTGCTGCTCGCAACCAACAGCGGGCAGGTGCCCGCTGTGACAGACGAGAGAAAAAAAACGCAAGGGAAAAAAGTCCCCCACCCCGCTAGCTTTGTTGCCGCGGCCGTAGCAGCTGCCTTTGCTGCTGCAATAGCCACATCAGCCGCAGCATCCCGCAGCAGCTACAGTTGCTACTGCTATTGTAGCCGTAGTAGGAACAGCAGCAACAGCCGCAATAGTAGTAGTAGCAGCAACAATAGCAGCAGCAACAGCAGCTGCACCAGTAGCAGTAGCAGCAGCAACTTCAATAGCACCAGCAGCAATAGTAGCAACAGCACCAAGAGCAGCTGCAACGGTAGCAGCAATAGCTGAAGTAGAAGAAGCAACAACAGCAGCTACAGCAGCTGCCCCATAAACCGCCACTATTGACGTCAGCGTCACATTGCTGACGTCACTGCTATCATAATTGCTGACGTTGTCAACTCATGAAACAAAGGAGGGCAAGGGAATGGGGAAGAAAACATAAGGGTGGGCAAGATCTTCACTGCCCTCAGTTGACGTCACTGCTGATGTCATCAACACAGACAGAAAGAAACCAACAAAATGAAGTGGCATCAAACCATGGCTGGTAGCCCCACTGGGGAGGGGTCCTCCTCTGTTGGGGGGACCCCCACACCCCTTTCTTGCAATGGCTGCAGCAGCAACAGTAGCAGCAGTAGTAGTAGTAGCAGTAGTAACAAGAGTAGCAGTAGTAACAGAAGTAGCAACAGCAGTAGCACCAATAGCAGCAACAGTAGCAGTAGCAACAACAGCTGTAGTAGGAGTAGTGGGATGAGCAGGAGCAGCAACAGCAGCAAGAGCAGTAGCAGCAGAAGTAGCAGTAGCAGCAGTAGCAACAGAAATAACACGAGCAGCATCAACCTTCTGGCATCGTTGGCAACAACCCTGACCCCCTCGCTGCTCTTCAGCAATAGCTCGCCGCCCTGACGCAGCAGCGTGCGGTACTACAGCCATTGGTCTCTCAGACTGCCACCTGTGTGCCGCCATCCTTCATCCCTCCAGGGCATGCCAGCCTAGTTGTGTCTGCTGCCACGCACTACCTGGCATAGCAACAGACTTAGCGCGAGTGGTGGACAGTGACCTCCATCCTTGACACCACTCTAGGTGCCGGCCGCAGGCAAAAGGACTTTGAGACGCCGCCATCGCCACTTAAAGCCGGCGAGTAGTTTTGGAACCGGGAGCTTAGCTTTCGGATCTGGGCGCACGGTGAGGGCCTGTGGGCATACTACACCCTGCCGTATGACGCCACCCTAGCCGACTAGTTATATGACGTTGGTCGTGCCGTCCGCGCTCTAGTCAGTGTCGCCCCTCCGGCTTCCCGCCTCACCCTCGAGCCCTTCTTAGGCGACTTTACCTCTGGCACCACCCCAGACCCTGCAGCCGCATGGCACGACCTCAGTCGTCCCCATCGCTTGTCCAACAAGGCTCAGACCAGCTGCTTGCTGCGGGAGTTCAACTCCCTGCACATGGGGGAGACCGAGATGGTCACCTTGTATTGGCAGCGGGCGGAGGACATCCTTCGTCGCCTCGGGACCTCTACACCACCTCCTCTGGCTGCGCTCCTCACCATCAAGCGCGGTGCCACCGACGCGTACGCGGACGTCTTCGTCCACTACTCATGACGTCCTCTCCACCATGGCGGCCCAGAGGACCCTCATGCCCTGGGCATACGAGCTCTTCCTCCGGATTGAGGAAGCTCGTCTGGAGTCCCGCCTCCAGCACACGGAGGCTCTCGCCTCCCCTATCATCGCCTTCGTGTCCGTCGCCTCCCCCGTCGTAGCTACCTCATCGTCATTGGGGAACAAGAAGTGTCGAAACAAGAAAGACAAGGGTCAGCAACAACTACAGCAACGACCGTCGACCGGGTCCAGCGGTGGAGGCTCGGTCTGTCACAACTATGGCCAGCCCAGGCACGTGTAGTACACGTGCCTTCTAGCAACGGACGAGGCGCGTGCTATCGCCACCATGCGTTGCCAGCGGGAGCGCCATCTTGCCTCTGCCGCCATAGCTGTCGCCAACTCTGACACTGCGGCCTCATCCAGCACCTCCGCCACTCTGGTTGCTTCGCCAGTCCAGCCGACACCAGCACCGCAATAGTAGACGCCGGCTCAGTCCTCCTTCTACCCGGGCTCCGGCGCCATCACCCTGCACTCCGTCTACACTCCCGGGTCGTCCTCCAGTGAACGTCAATTGGAGTTCTTCATTACACTCCAGCTCGTCCTGCCTCACCCTCCTCCCCAGGGAAGTACGAGTTGCATCACTTCCTGCACTCCTGCCCAGCTCTGCATGACTGAGACTAAGCTACGGTCGTGTCCCATTTCCTCATCTGTTTCGTCGTCTCCCATGGCCTCCGCTACCCCTTCCCATGAGGACATTGCATGGCTTGACGATTGGCAGTCTCGGCTCGCGCCTCCTTCCATCGCTTCCGCGTCCCTTGCTTGCTTCCATGTGACCGTTAGCGATCTGGCAACTCCGGTACAGGACCTTGCCGAGACCTGGATCATCGACTCCGGGGCCACACATCACATGACGGCCTCTTGTGAGGCCTTTAGCATGCTCGGTCCTGTTGGCGATGTCTCCGGTATCCTGACAGGCTCCGGACTGGTGTTGTCTGTTCATGGTATTGGCGTCGTTCGTTTCTGTGGTCCTTCCGGTGACGTCATTTTGACCGATGTCCTCTTCGTCCCTGGTCTCGAGCTCAGCCTTCTGTCCGTCAATACCCTTGACCGCATGAGCATGGATGTTGTGCACTCACGTGGTGTTGGCACTGTGTCGCTGCATTTGTCTGGTCTTGTCGTACTACACGCCACCGCCCGTGGCAACCTATGGCATGTACCTTGCCATTCCTCCTCTCCTTCCGTCTCCTCCCCGTCGGCCGCCACAGGGCATGTGTTTGTCACCAGTACGCTTTCTCCTCGGCACACTCGTCTCTTGCTCCGCTGCCTCTGCCAAGTCCATTGTGCCGTCCTAGACAGCATACTCGACACCCAGCCGGCCTGGAGATTTTCTGCCTCCCGTGCCCCACTGAGTGCATTGATTGCACTCAGGGGAAAATTCACTGGTCCACGTACCCTTTGTCTTCCTCCCGTGCATCCGCCCCTCTCGACTTTGTCCATTCCGACGTCATCGGCCCTCTGCGAGGATGGCCGGTATGTCCTCACACTCAGTGACGACTATTCTTGCTATCGCTGGGTCTTTTGCCTTCGGCAGAAGCGCGATGTCACCCGAGCCATCCAAGACTGGCTTTTCCTCGCGGAGCGCGAGTGTGGCCACTCTCTTTGCCGCTTTCGCTCCGATCACGGTGGTGAGTACATGGGTGAGAGCACGACCTTTCTCGCCTCCCGCGGGATCCACCATGAGACATCCGAGCCCTGTACGCCTGCCCAGAATGGTGTCTCTGAACGGTGGAACCGTACAATGGCGGACGCCGTCTGCACTATGGGGGTCGAGTCCGGTCTCTCCGATGGCTTCTATTTTGAAGCCATGGCCTACATGACCTGGTTCTGGAACCGGATTCCCCACGGTCCCCTTCCCCGCCAGTCCACGCCGTACCAGCATTGGTGCGGTCAGCGAGCTGACCTTCGCCCGGCTCGCGTCTGGGACTGCGTGGCCATTGTGTGGCTACCCGCCTCACAACAGGGCGGCAAGCTCGCCCCCTGCCGACGTCCCTGCACTTTCCTCGATGTCCCTCGTCAATCCAAGGCTTGGCACTTTTGGGATCCCTCTCGACACTGCATCGGCGAGTCCCGGGATGCCCTCTTCTTCGAGGACATGTTTCTTGACCTCATTTGCTCCGGCTCGTCCATGTCTATCCCGTCGTGTGAGGGAGTGGTGAGTCCGTCCTCCGTCCTACCACTTCCGGGTGACACATCCCCTAGACCCTCTGACTCGGTAGCCCCAGTCGCGTCCGCTGGCCCCTCCGAGCCGGAACCCTCAGTTGCGTCTGCTGGTCCCTCCGCACCAGTAGCCCCAGTCGCGTCAGCTAGTCCCTCCGGGCTGGCAGCCCGAGTCGTGTATAGTGGTCCCTTTGAGCTGGCAGCCCTTGTCGCATCTGCTGGCCTCTCGGGACCAGCAGCCCTAGTCACATCCGCTGGTCCCTCCGGGTCGGCAGCCCTAGTCGGGTACATCGGTCCCTCTGAGCTGGTAGCCCCAGTTGCGTCCACTGGTTCTGACGGATCGGCAGCCCCAGTCGCGTCGGCTGATCCCTCTGTGCCAGCAGCCCCAATCGCGTTTGCTGGTTCCTCTCGGCCGGCAGCCCCAGTCGTGTACACTGGTCCCTCTGAGACGGCAGCCCCATTCGCGTCCGTTGGTCGTGACGGACCGGCAGTCCCAGTTTCGTTGACTTGCCCCTCCGGGACAGCAGCTCCTGTCGCGCCCGCTGGCCCTTCCGGGCCAGCAGCTCTGGTTGTATCCACCGGCCCCTTAGGGCTAGCATCCTTGCCGACCTCCATTGGCTCGTCAGACTCAGTGCCATCGCCTGCCCTGCCACGCCACACACGTGGCCTAAGCGACAGCCTCCGACCCAGACCGTCGGTGAGTGCGCAGATCGTCGCTCCGGGCTTCGAGGCTCCTCGACCCCACGTGGCCCCAAGTGTCTCCTCCACTCCCACGGTTGTGGGTGGGGACCCTGGCACCAAGGCCCTCGGCTTGACCACCTTGGCCATGATTACAGACCTTCACTCAGGTTCCGTACTAGGCCACGTCATGCTTCATCACGAGCATCAGCACGTTGTTGTGGTTGCACTTGCGCACATCCCAACTGGGGCTCGAGATGCAAATGCTCTCTCTGTCCGCTCCACAACACGCCCGGAGGACCCAACCACCCTACGCGAGGCAAAAGCATCTCCTGAAGTCGTATAGTGGGACGCTGCCTGTGCCGATGAGCTTGCCGCTATCCGACAGCACCATGTGTACGACCTCGTCGACCTTCCTTTAAGTCGAAAGGCCATCGGCGCCAAGTGGGTCTTTTGGCGCAAGTGCAAGCTTGACAGGTCCTTGGACAAGTACAAGGCCCGCCTTACAGCCAAGGGGTTTTCCTAGATTCTTGGATCGACTACGACCAGATCTTTACTCCAGTTGGCCGGTTCTCCATTAGCCGGGCGCTCTTTAGCCTGGTCGCCGAGCATGGGTGGGAGCTGCATCAGATGGATTAGAGCAAAGCCTTTCTCCGTGGTTCACTGGAGGGTGAGGAGCTCTATACGGTGCAGCCCCCAGGCTTTGATGATGGCATTAGGAGATTCAGGCGACTACGTAAGGCCCTGTATGGCCTGAAGCAGTCGCCTTGGTGCTGGAACTAAGAAATGAACAGCACGCTCCTTCGTGGCGGTCTCCAGCGCAACACCGCTGACCCCGCACTATTTGTCAGTCCACGAGACCAGACTTTTACCACTATTTTGGTTTACGGCGACGATCTCCTTATTGCGTCGCCAGACATGACTGCCATCCAACATGTCAAGGACTTGCTGCACGCCGCCTACCAGATGAAGGATCTCGGATCTGCCGGAGTCTTCGTGGGCATGGAGTTCAAGCATGACCGCTCCGAGGGCGTCCTACACATCCACCAGGCCGCGTATGTGTAGACGTTGTCTACCCGCCTTACGGAGGACCTGCCACGCGTGCCGAGCGCATCCTCACCCACATCACTTGAGGGCCAGGTGAAGCTGAAGATTCCTGACCCAGCTGTTGTGGGGGAGCCAGTTGACGTGACTAAGTACGTGCAAGCCATCGGGTCACTGATGTTCCTGGCGACGACGACACGCCCAGACATCGCATTCACCATCAACCCCCTGGCCCAGTTTTCTCAGGAGCCGCGTCACCTCCACTATGAGGCCACGATCTGAGTACTACACTATGTCATCTCGACTCCTTGGCAATGTCTCATGTTCTGCGGTGAGCCGTCCGTTGTCACGGTGGGCTACACGGACAATGACTGGACTGGTAATCCGGACGTAAGAGTCGCACAGGCTCGATCTTTCTGATTGGTGAAACTGCTATGTCCTGGCAGAGTGGCAAGCAAGGGTGCATTGCATGCAACACGGGTGAGGCTGAGTACATTGCTCTTGGCGTAGGCACATGTGAGAGTGTGTGGTTGCATTGTCTGTTGTCCGAGTTGCGTCAGTCTGTCGCATCCATCACGTTGCATTGTGACAATGAGAGTGCCATGGCCATCGCCGACAATGACGGCATGCATCACACACACACAAAGCACATCATCATTAAGTATCACTATGTGTGTTCGTTGTTGCATGACGACAGCATCAACATCGTGTGGGTTGAGACAGTATGGCAGTTGGCTGACTACTTGACCAAGGCACTGAAGCGCGACTCATTTAAGAAGGCTGTGAGTTCAGTCGGCATGTGTCCTTGAGTGACTCTCTCTGTCCCTGCTTGCGTTTCTGCTTGGCCTGGGGGACTTTGGTCATTGACTGTGTCTCTGCCCGCACATGTGCACTACGCCTGTGAGTCATGGGGGAGTGTTGGTTTTTGTGCATCTCTCATTGTACTCTGTTGTGTCCTCCCGGCTTGTGTACATCGGCATGCAGATGACTGACAGCAAGACTTGACACCGCTGGAGTGTCGCTCGGTGGAGCCGACACACGCTCAAGCCCACTCACCTTTCTTTGGATCCTCCTCCATCTGGCGATGTGCTCAGCTCCATCTGCAGGCCTCCTCGGCGGTCAGGCCGCCGGCGGTCACTACCACTGCAGATGCTTTCTGTATGCACCTAGCACTGTGTCTGGTTGTGGCATTCCGTCTCTAGCATCCTGCGGTGCCTAGGGTCCAGGTCTCTTGCTGTATGGCCCTGTTTGGCATTGCTGACGGTCGTAGGTACTGCCTAGGTTTGGGCAGCCATAACTCCTTACTGCTGTTTTTCTAGCTGATTCTGACCGCATGACTGCGTTTGTAGCGTCGGTAATATGGTATGGTCTAGTTTTCAGGCAAAACGGACGACACCCGGATTTTGTGCTGTCGAGCGTGTGGCAAGGCTCACCGAGAAAACCGTGCCTGCCAGAAAACAGGTCTAGGACTATTCTGTGATTGGCTAGCTAGCTGAGTAACAAGTTCTAAACAAGGGAGGAGCTAGAACTTGGAGGGGTCTCCCATTGTTGCTCATTCTTCATTCTTAATCAATCACTTTCAGATTTCAGCTGCTTTCTGGCGCTAACAAATACATATACATATACATATACATACACATATACATACACATATACATATACATATACATATACATATACATATACATATACATATACATATACATATACATATACATATACATATACATATA
>SZWC01036154.1:4856-16178 GCA_023375785.1 Penium margaritaceum | reverse complement strand
GGGGGGGGGGGGGGGGGGGATGGACTGTCCTGATGGCAGCTACGCGGCCCTGCTCTTAACACGGGCGCGGGGCACCGCCTAGCACGGACACCAACACCACCAACGAGAACAGCAACCCTACCGTGGCAGGGACCCACGACAAGGACCGCACCTGCAAGGACACGAGCACCACCTGCGGCAGCAACGCGCACGTCCCGACCTGGCTCCGTGACGAGAACCCCGCCAACACCAGTGACGGCCACCCCAGCAACGGCTGCGGCCTCACCGCGGCCCAGCCCGGCCGCAGGGACGACCCTGACACCAACCACAAGACCAGCAACAACAATCCCACCGCGGTCGATTTTCGCGGAACGAACACCAACGCAGGTCACGCCACTTGTGGCCGAATCACCAGGCCCGTCGTGACAAGGCCCGGCCACAAGCACACCAACGCGGATCGTGAGAGATATTGAGCCAGCGCTAGGAGCCACGCAGGCAGCGGCAAGAACAACCGCCACCCCAATACCAAGCCCGCAAGATGAAGCTCGAACCCTGATTACCCCAGTCCCCTCCCCTGCCACGACGGCGCTCTCTCACTCGCCGCCGACCTCGCGCGGTAGTCCAACTTGGTAACACGCACACCCCCTGCTGGGCACACGAACAGTGATGGAGGGGGCGAGAACGTACCTCGAGGAAAGCTCGGGAGACAGCGGAGAGCAACCCAAGGAATCCCTGCTGCTGGAGGTGGTAAGCAGCGTCATGCTCCAGCTGGTGACAGAGATTCCGAAAGTGATCCGCGTGGAATTCAAGGATTCACTGTTCAGCAAAATGTGGTAGGTAGTACTAAAGGGAGCAGTCATGGGGGTGCTGGCCCTCGGAGTGCACGAGAGGCAGGTGCTCTTGCTGGAGACAGCAGGCGTAGAGCGCCTTGTTTTGGCACTGCGGGATAGCTTGAATATCAAACCAGGGTTGGCCAGTGACATGACTGGCGTCGCGAAACTACTGAACACCGAACGGGCGGACCCATCACTGGAAGCCACTCGAGTGTGGTGGAATAGGGTGCAAAAGGACCAGCAGAGCAGTCTAGAAAGACAGTACGTGCACCTGCTCCAAGAGAGGGTCAGAGCCCTCATCCTGTACCGTGTGAATGACAAGGCATCTGGATCGGAAGAGGCACCGCAGAGAAGGTCGGCGGCTGACGAATGGAGGTGGGGATATCTGCTAAACCTCGTCTATGCTAGATGGAGCGTTCAGTACCCACAAGAAGAAACATCGCGGCTTGCGAACACCCAGGGACTTGAGGGATGCTGGATGGGAGCCATGGAAAAATGCTGGACGCTGACGCTCCAGAATGTGATACGCACCAGGGTAGCGGCAGCGGTCGCGGAGACACACTGGATCATGGTTCGAGGAAAGGGAATGAAGCTCAAGCAAGAAGAGGTGCAGCACTGGGCCAAACAGGCAGCGGAAATATGCCAAGAGGACAAGAGTAGGAGGGATGCGGAGGTGGAGGAGGCTCGCGAATACACCCAGCCCTCCCCTCAGTTGCAGAAAATGTAAGAACGTCTGCGGAAGGAATGGGAGGAAGAGGCAGCCGAGTCAGAGCAGGTGGCCTTAGAAGCCGCGGAGAAGGAAGCCCGATTGGCTAAGGAACGGGACGCGGCGGCTAAGACAGACAAGGAGACTGCAGAAGAACTCATAAGGGAAATCATGGGGGAAGCAGAAGCAGCGGCGGCAGCAGCAGTGGCAGACGTAGTAGCAGCTGCAGCAGAAGCGGCGGAAGTGGTGGCAACAGCAGCAGTAACAGAAGCGGCAAAAGCAGAGGCAGAGGCAGCAGCAGTAGCGGGAGCGGAGGCAACAACGATGTCGACAGACAAGGTAGCAAAGGCAGCAGCCACGGAGGCACAGGTAGCACCACAAACACAAGCAACCGCGGAGGCGGCCAGGGCGGGAGCAGGTAGTACAGCAACGGAGGCAGCAAAGGAAGCAACAATAGATAGGACCACGGTGAGGCAGGCAGGAGCCAAAGGAGAGCAGATCGGGAAGAGGTACAAGGCTGGCATCAAGCGCTACCGCCCGGAGCCATCCGCTGGCTCCCTACAGCGGAAGGCACAACTTCAGTCCTGAGCGGCGGCAGTGGTGCGGAAAGCAGTAGCGACGCTGAGCCAGACCAGAACAGCGCCGGGAGACACCACTCGAAGTGAGGAGCCGGCACAGACTTTCCCGGAGGAGACAACTCCTGCTCTGAAAGGAAAGAGGAAGGCGGAAGAGGAAGCGGTCGCGGAGCTACGGAAAGAGAAACAACCTCGGGTACACGAAGGCCCCAGCCCCGGCGTAACCCCGGAACAGTTGGCGCAGGCCCAGCAGGAGGTTGCACAGGCAGCGGGACTCCTGATGGCTGTACTCCGCACAGTACATATGCCTGCGGAGATGATGTCGGCTCCACTGCGGCCTGTCTAGGGAGAGACCAACAGCACCTGCACGCATGGGGCCGGAAAGGAGGGGATGCGCGGAGAAAGAGGCGGTGATGGTGGTTTCCAAAATCAGTGTCACCAGGAGACTCGGAAGAAGAACAACCCCTCACACGCAACCAGGGATTACTGCGGGCTCCAGGAACGGCTCCACACAGGAAGGAGGAGGTAATTGAGCTGCACCACGCTGGTGGATGCGGCAGACGCCCGAGCGGCCCCGCTGAGAGCAGGCTGTGAGAACAGTGGGATGAAGGAGAGCTTCAAGCGGCCGGAATCCTTTGGCTCTTCCATGCACCTGACCCTTGGGAAAGAGAACCACCGGTCTATGATGAAGAGAACCGCAAGAAGTTCAAGGTGATGAAAGCGGAGCAGGATGGGAAGCGAGCGTGCGGATTGCCGGCAAGAGTGCCAGAAACAAAGCGGAAGCCGGGGGAAGCAATGACAGAGAAAGCAGGGAGGAAGGGGCCCATGGAAACACAAGACGGGCGGATCTGGCAGACCGCCCACATCCTTCTCCACGCCACCAGCAAGGAACAGTAGAAGGCGGAGGCGCAGAAGGTGTACACGGACCTGGAAGTATGGCTGGGGGTAGAATTCGACCGTAGAAAAAAGGACGACCTAGCTCGCCTGTGTGAGCAGTATGCCTGGGAGGACGGTCATCTCTGGAGGATAACTCCGCGTGTCTTGTGGGTGCCCCCGTCGATGTTGCAGAAGGCAGTTGTGGAAGCTTACCACCGCCACCATCACACTGGCGTGCAGGCACTGAAAGATCGCCTGACGCCCATCATCCACATGCCGAACATGGCGCCTATCATCAAAGATGTGGTACAACGCTGCTCCCCCTGTGAACGAGCGCGGAAAACCACGCCGCGGGACCAGCCTCTGTTCCAACCCTCCCATATCAGCGAGCCGTTGGAAAAGATTATCATCGACTTCCAGGGCCCCCGCGCACACCGCGACCAAGGAAACCGATACTGGATTGCAGCGGTGGACCACTTCACGAAGTATCTCTGGGTCCGCGCTGTGTCCAACAAGAGTTCAGCCACCGCGGCAAGGCTCATCCGCAAGGAAATCTTCTACCGCTTTGGTGGCTGCAGCGTGGTGCACAGCAACAACGGCACAGAGTTCATGGGGGCCTTCAGAGAGGAACTGGAGGAGTGGGGGGTCCGCCACGTGCACTCCGGGCGGTACCGGCCAGAGTCACAAAGGCAAGTGGAGTGGGTGCACGACATACTAGAAAGGGCAGTGGCAACCGCGGAGGGCAGCAGCTGGACTGAGAAGCTGAGGAAAACGGTTCACTTCATCAACACGACACCCAGCCGAGCAACCTCCTTCTCACCCCACATGCTACTCTTCGGACAACCACCGCGTGCGGTAATGGGCATGCCCCAGAAGCTGCTTGGGCTACCGCTTGCCCCGGAGGAGCAAGAGAAACTCTCGGAGGATGAGATGGACAAGGCGGTCGCGGAATGGTTCCGTGAGCGCTGCGAGCGGACAAAGGCCATGCGGGCGGAGGCGCGGTTGAGAAGTTCGGTCGCTGCCTGGTGCAGATGTGACACGGCAAACCGACGGCAAAACCATGGGCCCATCAAGGAAGGACACCTGGTGTATCTCCGCCCCTTCCCCAGTGTCCGAAGAGAGGCAGGGGAGCCGCGAGAGGTGTACCGCGGCAGGGGAGCCGCGGGAGGTGGCTAGCGTGGAGGCGGGGCAAGTGTGGCTGGAGGGACTGGATGGGTTCAGCGACTGCAGCTACCCAGCCACGGAATTTGTGCTGCTGCCACCTGCATGATAGACGCACATCCCCGGGGCAGGAGGTCGCCTACCGCCTCTAGGGCAGCGGAAGGGCTCGAGGGGATGGAGAGCAAAAGAGGTAGTAGACATCTGCGAAGGGCAGGTGTCACGGCAAGATCAGGAATGGAGCCAAGAACCCGAGGAGGTTGAAGAGGAGGAGTCCGACGTCCACGAACTTGCCACGAAGGAGGTGCAGAAGGAACATCAACACGAGCCGCGGAGGCGGGAGCAATAGCAGGAGTAGCAAGAGAAGAAACGGCAAGAGCAGGGAAGGCCGCGGGACCAGGAAAAGGAGTCTGAAGGCAGACCTGAGTCTCAACCCGAGCGGACTCCAACAGGAGTATCCCCGCAGCTACCCCAGAAGATACCACCGCAGACAAGGATGCCCATGAGCCCTAAGGCCTTGGCTGACTACACGAGCCCGTGTGTGTGGTGCGGAGAGAACCTCCCTCCTGAACCACTCCTAAAGGTGGTGTGCCGGGTATGCGGGAATCCAGCGCATCAGTATGCGAGCGAAGCATCCAAGACCTGCATCGGACAAAATCGAACCTGCCTATGATGCGTGAAGGAGGATGCTGAATGGGAGGATGCAAAGAAAAGGGATAAGGAAGAGGGAGTAGGACCCGGCGCTGGAGGAGCGCCGCCCCGCGGGAGATGGGACCCAGAGGAGGAGGAGGAAGAGGAAGAGAAGGAAGAAGGGCCTCCAGAGCAAAAGAGAGTTCCGCGCTCCGTTTCCGCGGCCACAATGAGGCAGTGGCAGGCGTAGGGACGGGTCGCGGCGGAAAAGAAAAGGAGGAAGGAACTGGAAGAAAAGAAATGCGCTCAATGCGGCCAGTGGTGGGGAGTGAAGGTGCATGACTGTGGCGGATGCCTTTGCAAGATCTGTACTGGTTGCTTGGCCCCACCTAGTGACGGGCGTGGAGGGCGAAGCGGGGCTGCGGTGTGCAGGAGGTGCAAAGAGGAGGTCGAGAGGCAACGAGGCGTTCGCAGGGCACCGCGATTGAATGAGGGAGAGGAAGAGGAAGAATCAGAGGAGGAGGAGGAACCGGGAATGGAAGGGCACCAATCCGCAACATGCCCTACATGCCTAAAGACCGTGCCGGACGGGGAAAAATGTGTTGTCTGCACAAGGTTGGCACACCGCGAATGTCTGGTGGCCAGCAGCTCCGCCTGGAATGGCCGATGCCACCAATGTATGGGCAATGAGCTCCTCGAGGCAGACTGCTACCTCAACTTCATCGCGGAGACCCGAGAACCTGCTTGCGCAACCTGCCGCGAAAAGGATGGCGGAGTTCGGCAAGGGATGTGGCATGTGCTTGAAAATGTGCCATCTACGGTGTGGCAAGAGGGGCAAGGAAGGAGTATGGACATGCCACCAATGCTTGGCACAACCCAGAAAAGCAAACTGGGTTGTGGAGAACTCTGGAGTGCAGTGATGCGGAGACGGATGTATGGGGGTTGTCACAGGGACAGCGTGCCATTGTGAGCACTACAGAGGATGGGTCCACGCACAGTGCGCCAGAGAGGTGGGCACGAATGAGGAGGGGCTGACGGTGTACCGCTACACCAGCTGCAGGACATACGAACAAATCCCCCACTGCTCTACCTGTAAGAAGAGACTGGGCGCGGAGGATATCACCGCCGGAGCCAGGTGTGAGGGCTGCCAGCTGTATGTGCATCAAGAATGCTCCGCGCGGTATCAGCAGGAAGGTGGAGAGGCGGAGACATACTGCCACCCTTGTCAAGAGCGGCAGCGGCCAGCTCCCCATGGAAAGTTCACTCGCCTGTTGCAATGAGGAGACTATGGGACAGAGTCTTGGAAAAGGGGGGTTGGGGGCATTAGTGTTAGGCGAGGATCCACCGCATCTCCGCTCAAGAAAAGATATATCTGCGAAGGAGAAATCACCGCCATCCACAGATCCACGGAACAAAGCTTTCGCGGCCAGTGATCCGCGGAGGAGGATAACAGGGTGACCGCGGAGTGTCGGAGAACGCGCAAGGCATGCTGGCTCCCGCGATAGAATTGCGGTAGAGCGTGGGGTGGCGCGGAATCTAGAAGCAATCGAGAAGAGGCGGGAAAAGTTGCCGCCAGGAGGCAAAAAAAAAAGGCCGCGGGAGAACAGGAAAGGGAGGAAGAGTAGGATGAGGATCCGCGGTGAGAAGGGAACATGGGTCGAGCCGCAGAAAAGCTGAAGCGGCGGACGTGCAGAGATGCAGGACGGCAAGACCAGACGTCAAAGGGAAGCTCGACCAATGAGAGCTCAAGATGGGCAGCGATAATCAAGCAAGAGGACCGGGAGGACGCACCGCGCGAAGACGAAGATTCAAGGAAGAACACAAGACCGCGAGCGTTCAAGCCGCGGACCAGAGGAAGATGTAGTGGCTGAACAAGGAAATATCGTAGTGAAGAGTGCGTGTGTATGTGTCAAGGACGAGACCCGCGGCGCGTGTAGCGCGCCGCGCGGAGTCCGAAATAAGGGAAGGAGTGATGGGAGGTGTCTTAGAGAGCTAGTTTTGGCGGATATAAAGTAGTAGTGTAGCGGAGGAACTAGTCGAATCTGACCAATGACCGAACTTGCCTCCCCTTTGTCTGATCTCTTGTGACTTGAGTTAATGTAAGTCTATTTCCCGCTCGTGAGTTTAACAGTCCTTCTGTCTCATCAATCCACGCGAGGGCTGGTCTTGGTTCACACCCAAGCTCCACCCTCTAAGATCCGCACTAGTTAAGGAACTTGCAATCGTGCTCTCCACGGAGTTGTTCCGCGGAGGACGAATTCATATAATCTAGGTGCACGCGCAACACACTGCTCAATCCACCCTTCCTGCGAGTAACCCAAGATACCGCTGAGTGCTGTCATCACCAGGGAGCACGAGTCGGGCAAAGAGTGCTGTTGGCAACTCAGCTGCCTTGCACACGACCGCATAATGGGGTTCCGCGATCGAAGGAGTCCGAGGCCACGAGGTGGCGGACTATCGTGCTAGCAAGGAGGGAGCCGTCGAGCACTGCCTACGACTGGGACCCAGAAGGTGCGAAGCATCCACGGAAGTCCAGGAGAGGTAGCACAGGAGTGACCAGCAGAATCGCGGAACGGCAAAATCGCAGAGCAGAAACAGACGCGGAGTCAGAAAGCACGGAAGTAGCATTGTGCGCGACAAAATTGGGGGTATCACACATCGCTTGCACAACTCTGGTACAACTCTGGCACGAATCTGGCGCACCTCTGGCACAACTCAAGCACAACTTTGGCACAACTCTGGCACAACTATGGCACAACGCTGGCACAACTCTGGGACAACTCTGGCACAACTTTGGCACAATTCTGGCACAACTCTTGCACAACTCTGGCACAACTCTGGCACAACTCTGGCACAACTCTGGCACAACTCTGGCACAACTATGGCACATCTCTGGCACAACTCTCGCACAACTCTGGCACAACTCTGGCACAGCTCTGGCACAACTCTGGCATATCTCTTGCACAACCGTGGCACAACTCTGGCACGACTCTGGCGCAACTCTGGCACAACTCAAGCACAATGTTTTCACAACTCTGGCACAACTATGGCACAACTCTTGCAAAACTTTGGCACAACTCTGGCACAACTCTGGCAAAACTCTGGCACAAATCTGAAACAACTATGGCACAACTCGTGCACAACGTTTCCACAACTGTGGCATTAATCCGGCACAACTCTGGCACAACTCTGGCAGAACTCTGGCACAACTCTGTCACAACTCTGGCACAACTCTGGCACAACTCAAGCACAACTCTGGCACAACTCTTGCACAACTCTGGCACACCTCTAGCATAACTCTGGCACAACTCTTGCACAACTCTGGCACAACTCTGGCACAACCCTGGCACAACTCTGGCACAGCGCTGGCACAATTCGGTCACAACACCGGCACAACTCTGGCCCAATTTTGGCACAACGTTGGCACAACTCTGGTAAAACTCTAGCACAACTCTGGCACAACTCTGGTACAACTCTGGCACAACTTTGTGCAACTCTGGCACAACTCTGGCACAACTATGGCACAACTCTGGCACAACTCTGGCACAACTCCGGCACAACTCTGGCACAACTCTGGCAGAACTCTGGCACAACTCTTGCACTTCTCTGGCACAACTCTAGCACTACTCTGGCATAACTTTGGCACAACTCTGGCACAACTCTGGCACATCTCTGGCACAACTCTGGCACATCTCTAGCACAACTCTGGCACAACTCTGGCATACCTTTGGCACAACTGTGGCACAACTTTGGCACAACTCTGGCACAACGCTGGCACAACTATGGCACAACTCTAGCACAACTCTGTCACAACTCTGGCACAACTCTGGCACAACTCTTGCACAACTCTGGCACAATTCTGGTACAACTCTTGCACAACCCTTGCACAACTCTGGCACAACTCTGGCACATCTCTGGCAAAACTCTAGCACAACTCTGGCACAACTCTGGCAAAACTCTGGCACAACTCTGGCACATCTCTTGCACAACTCTGGTACAACTCTGGCACCAATCGGGCGCACATCTGGCACAACTCAAATACAGCTTTGGCACAACTCTGGCACAACTATGGCACAACTCTGGCACAACTCTGGCACAACTCTGGCACAACTTTGGCACACCTCTGACACAACTCCGGTACAACTCTGGCACAACTCTGGCACAACTCTGGAAGAACTCTGGCACAACTCTGGCACAACTCTGGGGCAACTCTGGCACAACTCTGAAACAACTGTGGCACAACTCTTGAGCGACTTTTGCACAAGTGTGGCACAAATCTGGCACAACTCTGGCACAACTCTGGCACAACTCTGGCGCAAGTCTGGCACAGCTCTGGCACAACTCTGGCATAACTCTGACACACCTCTGGCACATTTCTGGCACACCTGTGGCACAGCTCTGGCACAACTTTGGCAAAACGGTGGCACAAATCCGCCACAACTATGGCACAAATCTGGCACAACTTTGGCACAACTGTTGCACAATTCCGGCACAACTCTGGCACAACTTTGGCACAACTCTGGCACAACTCTGGCACATCTCTGGCACAACTCTGGCACATCTGTGGCACAACTCTGGCACAACTCTGGCATAACTCTGGCACAACTCTGGCACAGCTCTGGCACAACTCTGGCACAACTCGGGCGCAACTCTGGCACAACTCTGGCACCACTCGGGCGCACCTCTGGCACAACTCAAGCACAGCTCTGGCACAACTCTGGCACAACTCGGGCGCAACTCTGGCACAACTCTGGCACCACTCGGGCGCACCTCTGGCACAACTCAAGCACAGCTCTGGCACAACTCTGGCACAACTCGGGCGCAACTCTGGCACAACTCTGGCACCACTCGGGCGCACCTCTGGCACAACTCAAGCACAGCTCTGGCACAACTCTGGCACAACTCGGGCGCAACTCTGGCACAACTCTGGCACCACTCGGGCGCACCTCTGGCACAACTCAAGCACAGCTCTGGCACAACTCTGGCATAACTCTGGCATAACTCTGGCACAACTCGGGCACAACTCTGACACAACTCTGGCACAACTCTGGCATAACCCTGGCACAACTCGGGAACAACTCTGGCACAACTCTTGCACAACCCTGGCACAACTCTGGCACAACTCTGGCACAACTCTGCCACAACTCTGGCACAACTCTGGCATAACTCTGGCACACCTATGGCACAGTTCTGGCACAACTGTGGCACAACTCTGGCAGAACTTTAAAACACTTGTGGCACAAATCCGGCACAACTCTGGCACAACTTTGGCACAACTGTTGCACAATCCCGGCACAACTCTGGCGCAACTCTGGCACAACTCTGGCACAACTCTGGCACACCTCTGGCACATCTATGGAACAACTCTGGCACATCTCTGGCATACCTTTGGCACAACCTTGGCACAACTCTGGCACAACTCTGGCACAATTCTGGCAAAACTCTGGAACTTCTCCGGCACAACTTTGGCACAACTCCGGCACAACTCTGGCATAACACTGGCACAACTCTGGCACAACTCTGGCACAACTCTGTAACAACACTGGCACAACTCTGGCACAACTCTAGCACAGCTCTGGCACAACTCTGGCAAAACCCTGGCACAACTCTGGCACAACTGTGGCACAACTCTGGCCCAACTCTGGCACAACTCTGGCACTACTCTGGCACTACTCTGGCACATTTCTGGCACAACTCGGGCACAACTCTGGCACAACTCTTGCACAACCCTGGGACAACTCTGGCACAACTCTGGCACATCTCTGGCACTACTCTCGCACAAATCTGGCACAACTCTGGCACAACTCTGGCACAACTCTGGCATAACTCTGGCACACCTGTGGCACTGTTCTGGCGCAACTGTGGCACAACTCTGGCACAACTCTGGCACATCTCTTGCACAACTCTGGTACAACTCTGGCAGGAATATGGCGCACCTCTGGCACAACTCAAGCACAACTCTGGTACAACTCTGGCACAACTCTGGCACAACTCTGGCACAACTCTGGCACAACTCTGGCACAACTATGGTAGAACTCTGGCAGAACTCTGAAACAACTGTGGCACAACTCTTGCACAACTTTTGCACAACTGTGGCACAAATGGCGCACAACTCTGGCACAACTCTGGCACAACTCTGACACAACTCTGGCACAACTGGCTTAACTCTGGCACACCTGTGGCACAACTCTGGCAGAACTTTAACACACTTGTGGCACGAATCCGGCACAACTCTGGCACAACTTTGGCACAACTGTTGCACAATCCCGGGACAACTATGGCGCAACTCTGGCACAACTCTGGCACAACTATGGCACATCTCTCGCACACCTCTGGCACATCTATGGAACAACTCTGGCACAACTCTGGCATACCTTTGGCACCACCCTGGCACAGCTCTGGCACAATTCTGGCATAACTGTGGCAAAACTCTGGAACTACTCTGGCACAACGCTGGCACTACTCTGGCACAACTCTGGCACAACTCTGGCACAACTCTCGAACAACTCTGGCACAACTCTGGCACAACTCTGGCACAACTCTGGCACAACTCTGGCACAACTCT
>SZWC01036152.1:0-12043 GCA_023375785.1 Penium margaritaceum | reverse complement strand
CCTCTCTCTCCTTCTCCCCTCGCTCTCTCCAACTCCAACTCTCCCTCTTTCTCTCTCTCTCTCACTCTCTCTCCTCCCCCCCATCCTCTCTTTCTCCCCATCTCTCTCCTGTCTCTCCTCCCTCTCCACTCCCTTCTCTCTCTCTGTCTCTCAAACTCACCCCTCTCCTCTCTCTTTCTCTCCCTATCTCTCTCTCTCTCTCTCCTTCTGCCTGACCATCTCCCCCCCTCCCCTCTTTCTTTCCCTCTCTCCCTCTCTCCTTGTGTCCCCCTCCTAATCTCTCACTCTCTCTCCTCTCCCCCTTCCCTCTATGTCTCCCCATCTCTCCTCTCTCTCTCTCTCTCTTTCTCTATCTCTTTCTCTGTCTCCCCCTCTCTTTCTTTCTCCCTCTCTCTCTCTCGCTCTGTCTCCTTCTCCCCGTCCATCTCTCCTTCCCCCCTCCTCTCTCTCCCTCTCTCCCTCTCTTTCTGGACCCCCTCCTCTTTCACTCTCTCTCCTCTCCCCCTTCCCTCTTTTTCTCTCCATTCTCTCTCTCTCCCTCTGTCTCTCACTCTCTCTCTCTGTCTCCCTCTCTATCTACCACCACTCTCTCTCTCCCTCTCTCTACCTCTCTTTCAGTCTCTCTCCCTCTCTTTATCTCTCTCTTCATTCCCCCCCACTCTTTATCCCTCCCTCTCTCCCTGTATCCCATTCTCTGTCTCTCTCCCTCTATCTATCTCCCTCTCTCTCCCCTCCCCCACTCCCTCTTTCCCTATCCATCTCTCTCAATTTCTCTCTCTGTCTCCCTCTCTCTCTCTCTCTCTCCCTCACTCTCGCCCCCCCCCCTCTATCTCTGTCACCCTTTCTGTCTCACTCCCTCTCGCTACCCACCCCTCCTTCTCTCCCTCTGTTCTTGTCTCTCACTCTCTTCTTCCTCCTCCGTCTTTTTTTCTCTTTCTCTCTATCTCCCTCTCCCTATCCTCCCTTTTTTTTCTTTCTTTTCTCATTCTTTTCTTTTCTTCTCTCTCTTCCTCCTTTCTTCCTTTTTCCCCCTCTCCCTCTCCTTTTCCTTACTCTCTCTCTCCTCTTTTCCTCTCATCTCCCCCTCCTCTATCTCTCTCTCTCCTCCCTCGCCCACTCTCTCTCACTCTCTTTGTTCTCTCTCACCTTCTCCCTCTTTCTCTATCTCTCTCCATCTCTCTCTCTCTCTCTCCCTCTATTCTTCTCCCTCTCTCCCCCTCCTACTCTCTACTCCCTCTCTCTCGCCTCCCCCATTCTCTCTCCCTCCCTTCTCTTCCCTCCCCTCCTTTTTTTCTGTACTTCTTTCCACCTTTTTGCCCTCTTCCCTCTCCTTTTTTTCTCTCTATCCCCCTGCTTCTCCTCTCTCTCTCTCTCCTTCCTTTTCCCCTCCCCCTCTCTCTCCCCCCTGACTTCTCTTCTTATCCTCCCCCCTCTCTCCCTCCTCTCCTCATTCCTTTTCCTTCCATTTGACTCTCTCTCTTTTGTGCTCTTCTTTTTTTTCTCCCTTCCTATCCTCCTTTTTCTCCTCTTCTTCTTCCCATTCCTTTTTTCCCTTCTCTCCTTCCCTGGCCTTCCCTATCCCCCGTCCGGTACTCACCCTTCCCCCTTCCTATCCCTTTTTCCTCTCTCTCCCTTCTTCCATCCCTTCCTTTTTTCTCACCTGTTCCACCCCTCTCCGCTCCACCCTGATCCCAATTTTTTTCTTTCATCTTCTTTGTTTCCTGCTTGTTTTCTCCTGCCTGTCCTACTCCACCATCTCCGGGTCCGCTCGTGAGCCTTCGTACGGTTCTCTACATTTTCCCTGGACTACGTCTCTACCCCTCGGTGAGCTCGTTCCTTTTATGCCTTTTTTTTTACACTGTTTTCCTCATTCTCTCGCTTCCCTCCTTTTCCCTCCTTTCTTCCTCTTCCTTCCTTTTCTCCCCCTTGGACTACGTGTTGGTGCCTTTTTTTTACTCTTCCTTTTCTATTCATTTTCTTCTCCATTTTTCTTCTTCCTCTCTCCTTCTTTTCCACTCTCTCTCTCTTGTGTGATTCTCACACCTCTCTCTGCGTCTCGTGTGCACCTTTTTCTGTGCCTTGTGTGCACCCTTTTGCGGCTCATGCCCGTCTTCTAAGTCTCCTGTGCCTTGTTCTCCTCCCCATCCCGTCCTTCCATTCCCTTCCCCATTAGTACACCCCTTCCCTTGTCGGCCTCTCTTTCCCTTCGTTCTTCTCTAAGCGTGTCGTCTTCCTCTCGTTGCTTTCTCTTCCTTGCCTTCCCCTCCATCTTATCGCACCTCGCCCCCTTGTTCCTCTTCTCTCGTTAACTCTGGCCCTGCCTTTGCCCTTCCCTTTCTCCGTTCTCTCTCCTCTCTCCTCCCTTGTCTCTCTCTCTCCTTCTCTCTCGCTCTCTCTCCCTCTGCATCTCTCTCTCTCTGCACTCACCCTCTTCCCCTTTGTACACCTCCTCTTTCTTCTCTCCCTCCTCGCCTTCACCTTTCTCTTCTCTCCTACCTCTTCTCTCCCCTCTTCCTTCGCCTCTCTCCCACTGCACTCGCTCCACCTCCGCCTCCTTCTCCTCGTCCACCTGCCTACCCATCCCTCCTTTCTCTCCTTGCCTTCTCCCCTCTCCCTCCCTCTTCCCTTGGGCACTCCCTCTCTGTCTCTCTCTCTCTCTCTCTCTCTCCCTCTCTTGCTCTCCCTTCTTTCCTCGCTCTTCCTCCCTTTCCCTCTCTCTCTCTCTCCCTCTCTTGCTCTCCCTTCTTTCCTCGCTCTTCATCCCTTTCCCTCTCTCTCTCTCTCTCTCTCTCTCTCTCTCCCCATACCCCTCTCCTCTCTCTGCTCTCCCTCTTCCCTCCACATTGGCTCCCCCTTCCCTCACGCCTTCTGCTCCTCCGCCTCCATCGTCCCCGTCACTGCTTCATCGGCTCCATCGGCTTTTGACTCGGCGTCCGACCCTGGTCCACTTCGTCATTTGGCTCTCCCTCCGCTCATTGTCCTGGCTCCTCTCCTCCTGTAGCGCTCTCCCGCTCCTCCTCCCTCGGTCCTCCCCTCTGGTACCCGGGCTCCCTCCCTTCGCTGCATTCATTCCCACGTTACTCGGTGGTCCGCGCCCTCGGTTGTTCACCAGTGCCGCTCCCTCCCCCTCCTCTCCCCTCGGGCCCTTCCGGCTCCCTCCTGTCCCACCCCTTCATCCTCACTCTCCCCCTTCCTTCCTCTCTGCTCCCTACGCCCTTGCCGCCACCCTCTTCTCTGGCGCGGCCTCCCTTCCTTATCCATCGTCCCTTTCCCTTCCTCTTCCTCCCTCCTTCTCTTTCCATCCCTTTTGTCATCTCTGTCTCTTCCTCCCCTCCTCTTCTCTCCTCTCCCTCCTTTTCTCTCTTCCCTCCCCCTCTCTCCTCCTCTCCGCTCTCTAGCCTCTTCTCCCCTTCTCTCCCTCTCCTCTCTCTCCTACGATGTCTCTCCTCCCCTCTGCTCTCTCTCCTTGTTCTTCCACTCTTTCCTTCTCTCTCTCTTTCCCTTTCCTTTCCTTCTCTGCCTCCTCTCCTTCTATCTCTCTCTCCTCTCCCTACTCCCCTCCCTTCCTCTCCGCGGCCCCTACCTTCGCCGCCACCTTCTTCTCCTGTGGGGCCTCCACTCATCCCAAAATGGTTCGTTTCCCTTCCTCTCCTTCCTTCTCTCTCCACCCCTTCCCTCCTCTCCATCTCTACCTCCACTCTTCTTCCTCACCTCTTCCTCCCTCTCTCTCTCCTCTCCCCTCTTCTCTCTCTATTGCTCTCTCTCACTCATCCGTACGCTCCCTTCCCCTCTCTTCCGTCTATCGCTCTCCTCCAATTGCCCTCCTTGTTCCATCCTCCCGCTCGCCTCCTCTCTTTCCTCTCGCATACTCTCCCCCTCCCCTTCCCTCTTCTTCCCTCTCCTCTCCTTTGTTCTCCTCCCCTCGTCCTTTTACCCCCTCCTGCCTCGCGCCTCCGTCATCTCCCTTGTTTTCTCTCGTGGTTCCCGTTCGCGCGTTGTCCCCCTGCCGTCTGCGGTTGCGCATCTCTTTTTGTAGTCTCATGTGTCGCTCCCTGGTCCTTCCCCTCTGCCCTGTGCTTCGTGTGTCTTGCCGACCACACGGCGCCTCGGCCTCTCTTCCTTTTTTTTCCTCTCACTTTGCTTCCCCCCCTCCCTCTTCCTCTAACGAACATCCCTGAATACACACTATCCACCATGGTTCTTCACTTCCCCTCTCTCGCTGCTCAGTCATCGTGTAGCCGCCTCTTCCTTTCTTCTCTTGCTCCACCGCTAGCATTGTGTAGCACCATGCCTCAGCTTGGTCTCGTTGGTGCTATGGCAGCTGCGGGAGTTGCTAGTGCCGCTCGCGCTGAGGCACGGTTTTTTGATGCTCCCTCTCGTGCTCCTAGCCCCCCTGCGTCCGGTGGCTCCGGCCTTGACGACGATTCCTCCATCCCCTCTCCTCGGTCTGCTGCGGCTGCCGCTGTCACCTCTGCCCTCGTCGCTCTTCGTGCTCCTCTCCCTCCACCCCCTCCCACGCAGCCTGCTCCTTCTTGCGATCCGCATGCGCTCCTCTCAACGGCCATTGTCGATGCCCTTGCGGCTCGTCCTGTTCTTGACCAGTCCATCGCCCCGCCTCCCCTCGGTGGCCCTGCGGTCCACCCTCCCCATGCCGGCATCGCCTGTGGGCCTACGGGGTTGGGCGGCGCCGACGCTCCGGGCTGCGAGGCTGCTCCCGGTGGTGGTGGGATTGCTGCCGCCGGCGGTGCCTCTGCTGGTGTCCTTCGTGCCGTGGCCGGTGCGGGTGGTGGTGCGGTGGCTGGCGTCGACGGTGGTGCTCTCCCTGCTGGTCTCGTTGGTGGCGCTGTCGCTGCTGGTGGCCCCCTTGTGGCAGGTGGTGTAGCTGTCGCCGACGTTGGTGGTGGAGCTGCTGTCGTTGGTGGTGGTGCTGCTGCTTGCGGTGCCGCTGCCGTTGAAGGTGCAGTTGCCGCCAGAGGTGCTGCTCCCGCTGGCGGTGCTGCTGTCGCTGGTGGTGCTGCTCCCGGAGACCCTCACGCTGCACTCGCCCGCACTGAGGCTCGCCTCGATGCTATGACCCTGGCCGTCGCTCAGCTTCTTCGCCATGGCCTTCGCCCGGCAGTCTCGCCGATGCCTCTCACCTCCGCTCCTAGCCACGCTACTGGCGCACCCTTTAGCGAGTGGTCTGCTTGTTTTGTCTCGTGGGCGCACATGCATGATCTGTGGGAGCACTACGATCCAGCTCTCACTGTTCCTATCACACACCCTGACCGTGCTCCCCTCGCCTTTCACCTTCTCTACTGTGCTGCCCCCACCGTAGCCCTCCGCCAGCTTGATCGCTTTGCCCCGAGCACCACCTTCCCCGCTCGGCCTCCTGAGGCCTGGGCTGCCCTACTGGCTCTGTACTCTTCGGACTCCTTTCGCTCCGCTACCTCTCTCCTTGCCAACCTTCGGGCTCTCCATCGGCATCCTGACGAGTCTTTGGGTGCCTATCTAGGCCGTGCGGTGCTCCTAAAGAGCGAGCTTCTTGTTGCGGGCGCCTCTTTGACAGATCAGGCCTTCGTCACGTCCGTTGTCGCTGGCCTCGGTCCTGCCTTCTCTGGTGCTCTCACTTCCTTCCCCCTCGCTCTCACTCTTGAGGTCGCATATCAGACCCCTGGAGCCGTTTGGCCCGTCCTGCTAGACGGGCTCCGCTCCTTTCAGGCAGTCTCCCAGCCTGCTGTCTCCTCCCCTAAGCCTCTCTTGCCTAACGTTCTGCCCGGTCTCCTCCCTGCCCCGGCGGCTCATGCCCTTGCCTTTCGTGCTTCGCCTGGCGGTGGCAGTGCTCGTCCGCCCACGTGCTGGAACTGTGATGTGGTGGGTCATCATCATGATATGTGCCCACTTCCTCCAGTCCCCGACCTTCGTGAGCGCATTGCGCGTTAGCGTGCTCTCCTTCGTGGTCGTGCTTATGTTGCCCCAGGCGGTCCTCCCCCAGCTGCGGTCCTTGCCGCTCCTCCCCTGGTTGCCCCCGTTCGTCCGCCCCCAGTACCCGGGGCACCCCCTCCACTTACAGAGCATGCAATCATTGCTATCATTTGTCGCGTGTTAGCTGAGGGTGTGCTCGGCGGCCCTCCGCCTGCTGGTACGTCTCCCGTGTTTGATCTCCTTGCTGCCCCTGCCCCTTGCTCCACTCCCAGTTCTCTCTTGCCTGATGCTTGTCTAGCTTCCACCTCCCCCCGCACGACTGCATTTTGCATCCTCTCCGGCGCTGAGCATGTTGTGGCTCCGTCTTGGGTGGTGGAGAGTGCCGCGACCGATCAGATGTGTCCCGTTCGCGAGCTGTTTACAGAGTTTAGTCCTGTCTTTGTGATCACGTCGGTGTACACAAGTGACGGGGCACCCCTGCCCGTGCTCGGTGTTGGCACGATTTGCCTTACCTCCTCGGTCGGCTCCCTCACGCTGACCTCTGTTCTTTACGTCCCAGCTCTTGATTTTTCTCTTCTCTCTGTGCCGACCATCGACGTGTGCGGGTTTTCCACCACTTACGCCCTCAGCCTCGTCGTTGTCACTGATCGCGCCAGTGGCCGCGTCGTCCTCCGTGGCCGCCAGCCTCCCGGTGCGGGCCTGTACCAGGTTCTAAGACCACATTCTGTCTCTGCCCCCGCGGCGGACGCCGTTGCGCTTGTCGCCCTCTCTCGCTCGGCTCACTCTCACCTTCTTCACCGTCGTCTTTGCCATCTTCCCTCCCCTGTCGTGGCCTCCCTTCTCCGTACACTTCCCGCTGATGGCTTGTCCGACCCCTCCTTCCGTGCCCCTTGCGCTACCGATTGCACCTTTTGTGCCATCGGCAAGATGCATCGCCTTCCTCTCCATCCTCCCCCTCTCGCGCGTCTACCCCTATGGAGCTCGTGCATGCTGACATCCTTGGTCCGCTCTAGGATGAGTCTCTCGCTGAGCATGCCACGTATGTCCTCAGCTTGATCGACGCTTATTCTTGCTACACATGGGTCTTTTTCCTCCGAGCAAAGAGCGATGTTACTCAGGCCATCTAATCATGGTATGCGTCTGCGCAGCGGCAGAGTCGTCATCAGTTGATGCGCTTTTGGTCTGACCGCGGCGCCAAGTTTTATGGTGCCACTACATTGTTCTTCGACTGTGAGGGTGTAGTTCATGAGCTCTCTGCTCCCTATTCTCCGCAACAGAATGGGGTCGCCAAGAGCTAGAACTGCACGCTCATTGAGGGCGTCCTCACGATGATGGCTGAGGCAAGTTTTCTTGATCGAGGCCGCAGCTTCTGGTCTGAGGCGGCTCGGTATCGTACGTGGGTTTGGAAATGCATCCCACATGGTCCCCTTACTCCCGACACCACGCCATTCCATCTGTTCTTTGGTCCACGTGCAGACCTCAGTCAGGCCATGGTTTGGGGCACTATGGCCACTGTCTACCTGGCTCCTATTTTTCGACCCGACAAACTTGATCCACCTGGCTGTCCTTGTGTTACCCTTGGGGTTGCCCCTCAACCTCGTGCCCACCGTTTTTGGGATCCCATTGCCCATCACCTCATTGAGTCCTGTCATGCTCGCTTCTTTGAGCAGATGACATACGACGCCTATCGCATGGACCGTTGTCTCCCCTCCGCGGCCTACAACTCCGACGGCCTTGTGGACGCTGGTGCTCCCTCCCCCTCCCTGCCTGCCTCACTGCCCACCACCTCGCCTCCTCTGCACCCCTCCACCTTCACCACTTCCTCTCCTACTGCGCCCCCACCACACGTCCCATTGCCGACCTCTCACCCCCTCCCATCCCTCTCCACCTCCTTCCAGCCCTCCGTAGGTACCTTACCACCCCGTCCTCGTGCTCCTTCCTCTCTTCCCATGCCTACCATGAGTGGATCCCTTCCTACGTCTGTCTCCCCTCCTCCTCCACGTGCTCCGTCGTTTCCTGCAGTACCACTCATTCCACCTGCCCCTTCTCCGCCTACTCCTCTCCCACCTCCCTCTTCCCCCCCCCCTCCCTTGCCTCCCTCTCACCGCCGCGGCGGTCCACCGCCTATCTCTCCCCTCCCACCACTTTTGCCGTCTCCTACGCCATCCCCGACCCCCCCCCCCCCCCCCCCCCCCGGCTTTCCCTCCTTCCCTCCCCAGGTTCCCCCTCCCCTGACCGCGACCCAGGCCCTATGCTCCCCTCGTCCTCTCACCACTCCTCACTGCATTGATCCTATCCTCCTTTCTATGGAGGACTTCCCTGAGGACATACCACCACGCGCCTCCTCCCCCGTCGGTCTCGCGGGTGATCCTGTCCATGTCGCTATTTCGCCATTCCCCCCGTCTTCGCCCTCTCCCCCCCTGTTGCCCTTCTCGCTTCCACCGCCGCCGTTCTCCCTCTTGTTGATGTCCTCTCCTGGGAGACTCTTGCTCCCCTCCCTTCCCCCTCTCGGTCCACCTTGTCACCCGCTCCTCTCCCTTCTCCATCTCCTTCGACGGTGTTCCCCAGCCCTCCTCCCTCGAGTCCAGACTCCCTTCTCGGTGTTCTCCCTCGGCCGCACTCGTGGATGCGCACTCATGCTGCCTGGGCTCGCCCTCCCGTCCTACCAACTTCCTCCCTGCCGTATCCCCGCGCACCCTGTCCTGCCCCGCACTTCTCTGTCTCCTCGCTCTCTTGGACACTCCTCCGCCCTCCTCTCCTGTCTCGTCTCGCGCTCGCTCTCGCACCGCTCATGTTCTTACCTGCACTTTTGATCTTACCTCCGCCGCTCCTCCGTCCCTTCCTTCCTCTCCGCCTGCCCCTTCCCCGCCTTCTCCCCCTCCCCTCCCTTCTTCCTTCCCCCTCTTTGTGGAGAACTCTCCCCCCCTTCCTTCCTCCCCTCTATCCTCCCCTGTCATTGCCACCCCCGCTTCCCGCCCTCTGCTACCCTACACCTTCCATCCGGGCCATCCTCATGGTCGCCACTTCTTCCATCGTGAGTTCTACCACGCTCTTGATGTGTGCACCGACCATTGTTTCGTCAGTGCACCGGCATCTGCTGCACGTGCCCTTGCGGTCACATCGGCCCCACCCGCTTCTTCCCCCCCCTCTCTGGATGAGTCCGACCCACTCACCCTTGCCGACGCTCTTGCTCGCCCTGACGCTGCTGCCTAGCACGCGGCCTGTGTCGTAGAGCTCTCCGCTCTGGCTGAACACGGTGTGCTCGAACTCGCTAATCTTCCTCCCGGGTGCTAGGCGATCAAGGCCAAGTGGTTCCTGCACAAGAATTTCACCGCCTCTGGTGCCCTCGACCGGTACAAGGCTCGCCTCACCGCGAAAGGCTATTCCCAGGTCCCGGGTGTCGACTTCACCGACACGTATGCCCCCGTCGGTCGTTTCACGACGAGTCGCGTCATCATCTGCTTCACCGCTCACTTTCAGTGGGAGCTCCACCAGATGGACGTGAACAACGCATTCCTCCACGGTCATCTAGAGGAGGAGTTGTACATGGTCCTGCCCCCTGGTTTCTCTGATGGCACAGGTAGCGTCTGCCGTCCCCGTCGTGTGCTCTACGGCCTTCGTCAGTCTCCTCGTTGTTGGAACGAGGAACTCTCGTCCACCCTTGTCCGTCGTGGTTTCCGCCCCAGTTAGTCCGACCCCTCCCTCTTCATCGAGGGCACGGCACTTGTGCCCGCCTTCATTCTAGTGTATGTAGACGACCTTCTCATCACCTCTCCTTCTTCCTCTGCAACCTCCGCGGCCAACGGTCTTCTCTCCTTGGTATATCGCATGAAGGACCTCGGCCTCGCAACGATGTTCTTGGGTATGCAGATTGAGCGTCTCCCCGGCTGTCTGTTGGTTCATCAGGAGCGCTATGTCCAGACCCTCGCCGACCGCTTCTCCTCTGTTGTTGACCTCTCCCGTCCTTTCTTTGCTACCTCCTCGCCCATGCCACCGGGCACCCAGCTCGTTCTCCGTGTGGCCCACAACACCGAGTCAGGTGCGCTGGAGTCCGCCGTCAAGTTCGAGTCCATCATTGGTGCACTCACCTATCTGGCTGGTACCACTCGCCTGGACATCGCTTGTGTGGTGAATGTCCTTGCCCAGTACGCCCGCGAGCCCCGCACGGCTCACCTGCAGGCAGCCGCGTACGTCCTCTGCTATGTCCTCGGTTCTGCCCGGGTCGGTCTTGTCTTCTAGGCGGGGTCCGGCGTGCCGCTCTTGCAGGGCTACGCTGACAGTGACTACGCCCGCGACTCAAACGCTCGCAGCCGCAGTGGTTTTGTCTTTCTTCTAGGCTCTGCTGCTATGTCATGATGTAGTGGGAAACAGGGATCCGTGGCTCGCAGCACTGCGGAGGCTGAGTACATGGCTCTGGGTGGTGCTATCGCAAGGTCGTGTGGCTCCGTCGCCTTCTCGAAGAACACCACCTTCCTACCCCGGCTGTGTCCCTCCACACGGACAGTGAGAGTGGGTTAGCCATTGCCCGGAATGCTGGTGCCCTTCATCGCCGCACCAAGCACATCAATGTTGAGCACCACTACGTGCGCGACATTGTTAAGACAGGCGATGTCTCTCTTTGGTTCATCTCTGCTTAGTTGCAGCTCGCAGACTTTCTCACAAAGGCTCTACACCAACCTGCCTTCGCCGCGAGTATTGCTGCTGTCGGCCTTCATACCCTTCCTCCGATGGACTGATGCCCCTCCTTCCTTTCACGTTCTCTCTACCTGCATCCCCTGGTCCTCTGCTTGATGACCACTTGCATGCTGCACCTACGTTCATGAACCCGATACAGGTTTTATCCACTTCGTGTGTCCATTCCCTACAGGATCGTTCGTACTCGCCGTCCCTTGTCGCCGACATTGTGTTTGCCGTCGGTCTTTGTCCATTTCCCTACCTCATCCCTCCCGTTCTCCTCCCCCCCCTCTCCGCACCTTGTACGTGTGTCTCTGGGCGTTGTTGTGCAGGTCCTTGACTACGCGGCCCTGTCCCTGGCGGTGTGCCATTTTGCACGAGCTCCTCCGGTCGGGTGCCGTTGTCTGGGCGCCTTGGGTGGGGTGCTCCTGGAGGGGCGCTTCTGGTGGACTATCTCTGGTTGGTGCTCGCTGCTCGTTGCTGGGTGCACGCTCCCGGAGGGGTGATCCTTGCTGGGCGCCTCTGGATGGACGCTACTGGAGGGGTGCTACTGGAGGGGTGCTCTTAGTGGGGTACTCCTGGATGATGTCCCCAGCCGGGTGCGGCTGAATGGCTGCTCCTGGCAGGATGCCTCTGGGTAAGGGCCTTTGGCTGGCTGTCCATAGATAGGTGCTCCTGCCTGGGTGCTTCTTCTGGTTCCTCGTGGTCCTTGTGCACTGGTGGTGTGGTGTTCAAGCTTTCTGCTTGGGACATCCACCCTCGCTTACGCTATCGTGTTAAAGTAGCAAACGTTTACTGCTATTTGGGTTAGCGAGCCTAGTTTAGTCCTTGACTTCTGCCCATACATACTTCTTGCGAGACGTACGTCTCCTTACACTCTCCGTTTGAGGGACACGCTCGACGTTCACCCGCGCTATGTCACCTGTGTCTCGCGTGGTTCACCACACAATGTGGCGAGCCACGCGAGACCTGGGGTGCGACCCGATAGGGGTCACGCATCCAGGCTTCTCACGCTCACTTTTCAATTCTACTTCCACAATTTCGCTCTTGGTCGATCCTCCTCCGCTCTAAGTCCTCAACTCCTCGTTCCTCCCCTCACAACTCTCGAGAGCGCTCCCCACTCACAGCTCTCAAGAGCTCTCCGCCCCTCACAGCTCTCGAGATCACTCCCCCCTCACAGCTAAGCAAAACAGTTAGTCCCGCGACTAACTCCCGGGTCCACCCATCACCCGCCTCATCCACTCTCCTCCGTCCCTCTCCTCCTAGTCTCCATGCTCACCGCACCCTCATCAACAATATGTATATGTTTATGTATATGCATATGTATATGTATATGTTTATGTATTTGTATATGTATATGTATATGTATATGTATATGTATATGTATATGTATATGTTTATGTATATGTATATGTATATGTATATGTATATGTATATGTATATGTATATGTATATGTATATGTAT